>JXPZ01001093.1:22744-45485 GCA_001014575.1 Themira minor
GACACACAGACAGACAGAATGACATGGTTGAATAAACTCAGGAGGTGACCCTGGTTCAGAATATATAACTGATCACCGGTGACTTTTTCTACGTAACAAATGTAATGCCAAAATGTATATTATATAGTATGAAGCAACGACGGGGAGTTAAAAAACTGTGTGGTAATATTATAGAACAATAGAATATGTTGTATATCAATTAAGAATATTCGGATTGNTATAGAACAATAGAAAATGTTGTATATCAATTAAGAATATTCGGATTGGAACGAATAGGTAAAGTGTAATTGTTTAACGTATATATAAGGGGCATTTTCGATGTGGTTTTAGTTGTTAGCAATGTTTAAAGGAGGTTTATTTATATGATATAATTAGTCGTTTTACCAGGACAATAAAGTAATTTAAATCAACTAACACTTTTCCGATAGCTTCCGAGAGACTATTCCATTTCCAGGAATGCGTTGCGTAATTTGTATTTGTTAGAATAAGAATCGATTAAAAAGTTCAAAATATGGTAAGGAAAATCGTGTTGCTTATAATGCGTAGAACTAACCTGTTGTCTTGCCGGACTTATGACCACACGACCACCTAGATGTGTTGATTTATTCGGGTCTGTCGTAAGTGTATCAACTTCCTCCATATCTATGATCTGTTGACAAAGTGGCAAATTCGATACGCGAACGACATTAACAAGTTCTTTGGAAACACTGTCTCTGTTCTTTTCCAAAAAGCCCTGAATGTCATATTCCACCGTATCGGAGAAGTGTTTGATCAGAAAACCTGTAAAAAAACACGCTCGTGGTAAATAAGAGTTGTTGCGTACATGTACATGTTATTATATTTACGCACTCGTTTTTCCAAATCGGGGTTTGTCAAAGTGGGGAAATTTTTCGCATTTTTGCATAAGTTTGCATACCCAACTTTCATCACTACCTTTCGGCATCTATTTTGTACACAAGACAAAAAATTAAATTAAAATTAAATCCGCCCTACAAAGTCTACTCAACTCTACACTCTTCGTCCAACAGGTCGAGAACACCAAGTTTGGACTCAATTAGGTCTATGCATGGCTGGTTGTCGTAGAAATCAATCATTGTCCAGGTAATGCCCTCCTTTAGGTATTCCTCCTGTTCCAACTTGAAGACGTGCTGATTAAATTGCTGCTGCAGCTTTTCATTTGCGTAATTAATGCAAAATTGCTCGAACGAGTTGCTCTCAAATGTTTCAAAACCGTAGATGTCCAACACGCCAATAAAGCAACTCTGCTTGCGGCCAAGATTCAGGCACTTGTTAATGACGCCGACAATGTATTGGAAGAGCTTGGAATAGATGTGCTTAGCCAGTGCGTCTTTCGCGGCTTGCGCTACATCTCTACTATTGGGAATGATTACATGTTCGTTCACCGAATCAATCCTTCGAGCTATTAACCATTTACGCAATTCATCGGAATTTATTTTCAGCAATTCGCCAGTGACTCGCAGATGCAAATCGTTGTGCTAAACGGAAATAAATATGACAACGTGGATTTATGAATGTTCCATACTTTGTGTATAGTGTTCCTCTTACAAAAATGTCGCACTCATCCGGATCAATTTCCTCGGTATTTTTTTTGTACTTTGGAATGAACTCAACATTTCCCAAATGCAAAATTGCAGCAAGAATCTTTAATATATCATTTATCTAAGAGAACATTAAATTAGCACCAACTGTTATTATTTGGAAATTATGAAATTCGGATACACACCTGGTTCAAACTGAACCCTAGAGTTGTCATGGCCTGAAGGGTTTCCTTGAACTGATCTTTGTCGTTCACCTTGTCAATCTCTGGAGATTCCCCAACATTTAAATAGCTGAACTTGCTTTGATGGTCTGTAGACACACATGATAAGTATTTAAAAATGTGTACAAATGTTATTAATAAAGCAGCATGAAACTTACCAAGTATCAATTCTGGGTAGTTTTCACGGTCCGAACACAACTGATAAAATATATGATAGTTTCGCTCTCCAAGGGCTTGAAATACCACACGTGACTTCTCCAAGAGATACGTGTGCATTGTGGCTCCCGTCAAATGCATAACGCTCATTTTATTTTTGAACAGTAACTTGGTGAATTTACCGAATCGGGAACTGTTGTCATTGCGTGTGGTTTTTGCGTTGCCGAAAGCCTCCATGATTGGAGATGATGCCAGCACTTTTCGCTCCACTTGCGTTTCGGATTCGGAGCCGCCTACAGCAGCGAAGTAGCGCATGGCATATTTGGCGGATACTGTTTTGCCCGCTCCAGACTCTCCACTGACAATTATACTTAAATTGCAGCCTTCCCGCTCGAGTTTCGTGTATGCTTCTTCGGCCAATGCAAATATATGCGGCTCCAATTCCCCCATGGCCCGGCCACGGTAAGCTCGAATAATACTTGGCCCGTACAGAGGCAAGTCTGCGTATGGATTGATGGCCACCAAGATTATACCGCAATACGTATATATGGTCTGGCGCTCGCAAAATCGCACTTTGAGGTTGTGCAGAACGCCGGGCTCATGCAAGTACGACAGCGATGTCAGGTCATTTTGCCCAATGAGAATTGCTGGATTTCGCAGCGGCGGCAGGTCCCTACCATCCGCACTTATCTTCAATTCCGCAGTGGATCCATCATTGTCTTTGACTATTTTCAGTTTGGTTTCTCCTTTACTGTAATCCTGGTCAATGGTGGCGCTTTCCCATACATTTTCTGTATGCGGTATCCATATTTTCGCAGACTGAAAGTTAGATTTATTTACTTCTGTTAAATCGCAATCAGACATTGTTTGACAGAAAAACTATTTTCCAAATTTTGATTGAGCAACCAATCCGGCTTGCTTAATTTTTAGATAATTACTTATCCTGTACTATACGGAAATAGAAATCCTATTTACTATATTTTTTTTGTGATTTATCNAACTATACGGAAATAGATAGTCCTATTTACTATATTTTTTTTGTGATTTATCCTCGTTTTGAATAAATATTTTGTCATACAATAAAATATTGGTCGAAACAAACTTATCTGGGGACTATTAAAGTACACTAATATTTGATAACGCTTAGATAATTAACTGATTCACTCATTTTCGCACCTATGACTGTTTGCAATTACATTCAAATTCAATTCCCAACATTACTAGTATGTATTTTCAATAAACAATCAAATACATATTGAGATTAACGGTTTATAGCTCTATAAATACATGCATATGTACAAATATGCACTTACTGCACAATGTGGGAATGTAATATGTAGGTATACGATACAGATGTATGAAAATGTAAGTTCGACCTTCGTGGTAATATGTTCCCATTCAAAGACGATTTTCCAATAATACGAAAATTTTAACACTATATATGCATTGGGGAATCCATATAAATACCTTGGTGTAAAGCATCTCTTCATTTGACATCGTCACAATTGTTTAACCTTCTCGTTTTTAATTATTAAATTCTCAAACTGTATATTTGAGGTCTGCCGTGAATTGTATGGAGAATATCTTTTTTATCGAATCTATGTTTTTTCACTAATTGCACATACTTAAATTTTTATTTAATGCCAAAATTATGTATTAACCGAAACACAACTGAAAATTTATAACTTATGAAAACAAGAATTGACGTTGACAAAAAAACAGCTGATTTCCAGTGACAAATAATCGATTACTTTTTCAACGATACCTATGTTTTTGCAATGCAACTCTACACTCATTGTTTGCTTGCGAGAAGTTCGCGCCTTTTTTTTGTGTACGCCGATGCATTTTTCTCACAAAGATTTTCAGTCTTTAGCCGAACAGTTGAGCTCAGATATATTATTTATTAATTTCAGTCCAATCTGTATATTTCGTGAACATGTCCAGCCCACTTCGGACGCCTTCGAAAAGCAATGAGAGTTCAAGGCGCAGTAAGAATTTATAAGTAATAAGTAAAAATGTATTAACTATATATAGTGTTTGCTTTGCAGTGCAGGGAACTCAGGACACTCCCCTTCGCATGGGACATCAGGTTGTGCAGCATTCGGATGCTATCAGTTTGCCGCCAACTTCTCCCGGCGGCCTTGTTCTTCCGGCCACCAGTCCAGCACGTGGCTTGGCCATTAACATGAGCGAAATTGATCTGAGCTCCCCATTGAATTATGGCACGCCCAGTTCCATTGGATCTATTCGAACCCCGCGATCTGGTATCCGGGGAACTCCGCTGCGTGCACGTCCCGACATTCGAACGGACAAACGAATGCGTCAAGTCGCTATCGGTGTTGAAGGGGTAATAGTATATTTTTCAAAATGCGCATGGCATAGTTTCATTTCGTGACGTTTGCAGTTGGAACCAATACCGGAACGTCCTTCCGAGAATACAGATCCCATATCAGAATCGTCTGGAGTGCCACAGATGGTTGTATGGGGTACCAATGTAGTGGTCGGTCAATGTAAGAGCAAATTCAAAGCATTCCTTATGCGCTACATCGATCCAACAGTGGAAGCGGATGAAATCTCTGAGAATATTGATGTTAATCAGCCGTTGTATATGCAGAAACTGGAAGAGATCCACACTTTGGAGGAGCCGTACTTGAATTTGAATTGCGAACACTTGAAAACCTTCGACGAGAGCCTTTACCGTCAGCTCATTTGCTACCCACAAGAAGTAATACCCGGTTTTGATATGGCCGTCAATGAAATGTTCTTCGAAAAGTATCCAGCTGCTGTTCTGGAGCATCAGATTCAAGTGCGTCCCTTCAATGCGGACAAATCGCGAAATATGCGCAGTCTGAATCCTGAAGACATAGATCAGTTAATCAGCATTAGTGGAATGGTCATTCGAACGTCCGATGTGAAGCCCGAAATGCGCGAAGGATTTTTCAAGTGCATAATTTGCGATTTCTCAACGACAGTTGAGATCGATCGCGGCCGCATTTTCCAACCCACATTGTGCTCGAACTGTAACACAAACCATTGCTTCCGCTTGATTCATAATCGTTCGGAGTTTACGGATAAACAAGTAATAAAACTGCAGGAATCCCCAGATGATATGGCAGCTGGGCAAACGCCACACAATGTCCTACTCTATGCGCACAATGACAACGTGGATAAGGTTCAGCCCGGTGATCGCGTCACTGTCACCGGCATATATCGGGCAGTGGGCATCAAAGGAAAGGGCAACAACTACAAAAGCGTTTACAAGACACATATTGATGTTATACATTTCCGCAAAGCAGACAGTAAACGCTTGTACGAAGAGGAGGAAGGGTGAGTTGTAGAAACTGTTTGCTTTTGATTTTTTCATTTTGCGTTTACACACACCTTTAGCAAAGACCACATTTTTCCACCTGAACGTATCGAACTTTTGCATATGCTATCGCAAAAACCAGATATTTACGATCGTCTGGCAAGGGCTATAGCACCGTCAATTTATGAAAACGATGACATAAAGAAGGGGATTCTGTTGCAGCTATTCGGTGGCACCAAGAAAAAGATTGCGACTTTGGGAAGGCAAAATTTCAGGTAATTTTAAATTCAAAACCAAATTTCCTTTGGATAATAAAAATGGTTATTTTGAGTTAGGTCTGAGATCCATTTGTTGCTTTGTGGCGATCCCGGCACTTCGAAATCGCAATTGCTCCAGTATGTGTACAATTTGGTACCGCGCTCTCAGTACACATCGGGTAGGGGATCTTCAGCCGTGGGTCTAACAGCATACGTAACGAAAGACCCCGAAACGAGACAATTGGTACTACAAACGTAAGCTAAATTGCTATATGCGCATTTTGCGTATCAAAACCAGCATTGTTTTATATTTCCAGGGGTGCTTTAGTACTGTCTGATAATGGCGTTTGCTGCATCGATGAGTTCGATAAAATGAACGACGCAACGCGCAGTGTCTTGCATGAAGTAATGGAGCAGCAAACTTTGAGCATTGCAAAAGCCGGTATTATTTGTCAGTTGAATGCCAGAACTTCGATATTGGCGGCTGCAAACCCGGCTGAGTCCCAATGGAACAAGAAGAAGAATATCATCGCAAATGTCCATTTGCCCCACACACTCTTGTCGCGATTCGATTTAATATTTTTGGTACTCGATCCCCAAGACGAAGCATTTGACAGGAGACTTGCCAATCATTTGGTGTCGCTGTACTACATGACACGTCACGAAGAAGAAGACACCATGTTTGTAAGTACTTTTTTTGAATATATGCGTTGAATCAGCAACGACTTCAATCATTTAGGACATGAGTGTGCTGAGGGACTATTTAGCTTATGCTCGGGAGCATATTTCGCCGACCCTTTCAGAAGAAGCTCAACAGCGCCTAATCCAGGCTTATGTAGATATGCGTAAGGTAGGCGCAAGACGTGGTCAAATTTCTGCCTACCCGCGACAACTGGAAAGTCTAATTCGCTTATCAGAAGCTCATGCTAAAGTTCGCCTCAGTAATGAGGTCAATGTTGAAGATGTGGAAGAAGCTTGGAGGTATTTTTGATGAAAATATTACACAAGAAAATACAGAATATGTCATCATGTTTTTATTGTAGACTTCATCGGGAGGCCCTCAAGCAATCGGCGACCGATCCACTGTCTGGTAAAATCGACGTCGGTATACTTACCACAGGAATATCAACTGCAGCTCGCAAGAAACGTGCTGATCTAGTTGCAGCTATTAAGGAGGCACTGAAAAAGAAAGGCAAAGTGGCTACTGTGCCATACCAAAAACTTTTCAAGGAAGTCAAAGATTCTTCTCAAATTGTGAGTCAAATACATTCAAATCTTTTTCAAATTGTTTTTTATGAAATGACATTTCAGTTCATTACACGAGAGCAATTCGAAGATGCCCTTAAAGAGGTTCAAGACGAAGGAACTATCGTTGTCATGGGCCAAAATACTGTGCGGATTTGTTAACTTTCCTCGTCAGATAATTTAATGTTGAATTTTCTTTAGTATCATAAGCGTAATAAAGCACTGCATAAACCAATGACAAAAACAGGTGGAACCCATTCTGATTTTTTTTAATTCCGGCAGCAAGAGCAATGGCAGCAAATGTATCGCTGTGCTCTCCCTTCTGCTCTCACTCTGAAAACTATCGTACCACACCTATAGTCACAACATGAAAAAACTGTTCTCCGTAGTATTAGTACCTCGGTTTAATGGTAATAGCAAACACTGCCAGGAACCTTTGGCAATGTGCAAGAAACGGCAGACAGGTTGCCAATGAAATGGATTCCTCATTTTCATCAAGGTCATCACGTTTTGGGTCTTTCGTTTTGAACTCATAAAGACATTCTAATTGGGAGTCAGTGTTGACTTATTTGGGGGTTATAAAACCGGATAATGAACTATTTTGAGTCCTTTTGAATATAAGCTAAGAAGCATAGAGACAAAAGAACAATTTACGATTTCATGCGACTTTAATTTTGTTCGATTATGACAAAATGTAATGTTCAATGTAATTAGAAACGTTTATTTGTTTGATTATATATACAAGCTAACAGTTATTGATCGANTCTTTATTATTGTAAAGGAAACGTTTATTTGTTTGATTATATATACAAGCTAACAGTTATTGATCGAGTACAAAGTTCACTTATTTAATTAACTGAATGCAAAATTCCAATGAGCTGCGATGTCTCAAATTCCACAATACATCTCCATTAATTTAATAGAGTCAATAGAGAAATTGTGGTATTNTATACATCTCCATTTGTTTAATAGAGTCAATAGAGAAATTGTGGTATTTTATGCTTGCTCAAAATACAGTTCCGATTTGTTAGCAATAGTGATAATCTTCTATAGTTTACTCCTGCTCTGAACTACTGCCAGATCCCGAGCCACTCCTGGANAGCAATAGTAATAATCTTCTATAGTTTACTCCTGCTCAGAACTACTGCCAGATCCCGAGCCACTCCTGGAACCACTCCTGGAGCCACTTCTGGAGCGTGAACGCGACTGAGACCTCGACCTATTAGGTGATCGCGAGACGCTACGGCTACCTGAGCGATTCGAATTTCGTGAATCTTTAGAACCAGATCGAGATGAGCGTGAGCCAGATCCCGACCTCGAGCGCGACGACCTGGATCCTGATCGGGAGCTTGATGCCGATTTTGACCTCGAACGAGAACGCGATCTTGATTTCGAGTTCGATCGAGATCGAGATCCAGACGGACTTCGTGTGCGAGACCTTGAACGGGATCCAGAGTTGGATCGGGAACGAGATGTCCGTGAATGTGTAGCCGAACGTGAACGGGACTTACGGTCCCTTTCTGTCTGTTTTTGTTTTTTCTCGTTTTCCATCTCATCTTCATGGTCGTCTGTCTTTTTTTCAGTAGCATTTTTATCCTCGATCTCAGCCGCTGTTTCGTCATCGCCATCGCCCATATCGATGTCATCTTCATCGTCATCACCAGGAGGTTCGAGTTGCTTCTCTCGATAACGTTGCATACGGTGCTCATTCGCATCCAGAGGCCGATGTTTGACCACCAGTTTAGTATTGCTGGGCTGTTGACCCAATTTGACACGGCGTTTGTTCAAACGTACACGTGTTTCCAACTCATTATAGAATACACCATTTGGTCGAACAACAAAAAAATAATTCTCCTCGTAGCCCTTAGATGCTTTACTTTTCACATTCCAATTGTATTCGCGGGCTATTTTGTATTCATATTCTTCGTCGTCCTTATACACGACATTGTCAGCCAAATCTTGACGTCTCTTCTCTAAAGTCTTGTCCGTGGGAAGGAAGTACGCCACAAATTGTTCACCACTTTCATCCATTACACCGCGAATCATTGCTTGGGACATCACCTCCATTTGAGCTGGAACGTTCTTACCAGCGGGAGCGGGATCACTGTCAAATATAACCTGAGCGCATGGATATTTCCAGTTAACGAAATCCGGAAACACGGGTAGAACCTCCACGGGAACAACATTCGGTTTTGAATAGTGCTTGGTGATATCTTGTTTGGAGTCAGCAAATGTCTTTTCTATTGCTCTGACCTGAGCGTCACGATCCAAATACAATGTTTCCTCTCGCAATGACTTCTTGACGTTATAGCCGACTTTTGCCTCAATGTTTTCTAGATTTTGCGGTTGGAATCGTGTCTGCTCCGTTGATATATACTCTGACTTTCGTAACCACGAGACACTTCTTGAATGTTGTCTCGATCGCACTGAATCATGCTGTGTGTGCACATCTTCTTCCAATAACTTTTCATCTGCTGGATCCATAGGTGCATACGGATCAGCTTGATATAGGTCTCGGTTTATAAGATTTATGGATACGCCCAGGTCATGTTCCGTCAGTACCTCATACTTATAGTTTCTCTCTAGGGAGGTTGGTTTGTATTGCACAAACCTCTGACAATCAAATGGATTTTGCAAAAACTTCAAATCAAAGGGAATATCAGGTAGCGTGTTTCCATATTTGATGCGACATATCAGCTCAGACCTATAAAATAATATATAAGTGATTTAGAAAATAAAATACAATGTTAGTCTTACT
This sequence comes from Themira minor, assembly GCA_001014575.1. Lineage (NCBI taxonomy): Eukaryota > Metazoa > Arthropoda > Insecta > Diptera > Sepsidae > Themira > Themira minor. The sequence continues at coordinate 32,248 of JXPZ01001093.1, forward strand.
TTCGATCAGATGGTCTCTGAACAGTTCCACTATTATTTACAGTAGGCGGCATCTTCACTTTCGGCCTAATGCTTTTACAATATTAATTTCAATGAAAAACTACTTTTGGACGCGTTTTCAACAATAAATAAAACTGGTTTTCGTTGAACATATATATATATATAAATATATGTATGTACTTCCAAAAATCGATCAGCTGGTCAGTAAGAAAATAAAAGACTAGAAATTTTATTGATTTTCATTTGAGCAGTGTTATGGCACGATTTTGGTTATTTCAAATTATAGTGTAAAAGAACGACTTTGAGCAAACGTTATATTCAAAATTAATTCAAACCTTTTAATTTAAAGTAAAATAAACTAAATTGAAAATAGCAATTTTAAAAAACAAATTTGGAAACGTAAAAATGGAATTGGAATTGCATATTGATAACGCAGGGTTATTTTTTTTAGCGTTATGTCACCTATATTATGTTTAATAAGGGCTTCAGAGTGATCAATGAATACATATTCATTGCTATGGTTTGAAAAATTTCCAATGAGGTACGTTGCGAGTCACTGTGAAATTTGACGTTTTACGATTTGGCATTTCTTCTGATCTCTCCATGAGCTATCAATATTAAAGACCACATATCTCTATCATTATCCAACAGTGCAACAGCATAGTATTTCTTGTAACTCATCAAAAATATATAAAAACAAACCTACCTCTCAATAAAGGTAGCAATTCACTGTTATGTACTTGCATTGGAATAACTTTATTTCCTAGTCGTTACAAATTTTGGAGCTCAATTAATTTACCAAAAAAATTGATATGATAGTACATTTTGACAGAGATGAACACTTAAAGTTTGACAGTTGTTTTGTCGGAAAAATACCTTGGGTTTTTTCAACATGAGTATATGGTGAATTCGGACAGAACCAAATGTTTTTGATAGATTATAACCATGTATCATGGTTAGACATATTAATTAGAAGGAAATTTGGTATATAACTCGTTTACATTCATTAGTTATCAAGAAAAACTTGCTAATCCAAAAAATCATGTTATATATGAAAATTATATTCTTCTAATGTACACAATGTTTTACAATTTTTTTTAAGTGGGGTATATGGGCGTATAAATTCTTATATAGATGTATTTGTANTATATGGTGAATTCGGACAGAACCAAATGTTTTTGATAGATTATAACCATGTATCATGGTTAGACATATTAATTAGAAGGAAATTTGGTATATAACTCGGCGTTAATGGCGTATAAATTCTTATATAGATGTATTTGTACTTGAAGAAAATACGTCGCCCGTTTTGAGATGAGGAGCCTTGTAATGAATAATAACGCCTTAACTAGTTCTTCAAAATTTGAAGTTCAAGTACAATTCTAAACTTATCTACTGATAAGGTTTTTATTTTTGAAAATTATATTTTTATGCATAACACACCTAAAATTTCTATTAGTTTTTCATTAATAGAAAATCCATTTTTTAGCTGACTTTCCTAAATGTTTTGGAACATAATCTATGCCTACACAGGAATATTTTCTTTTGATCAAGTTTTTACAATGGAAGAAGAAAGAATGATAGAATTTTAGAGACATATGTCAGAGTTGTCGGACATATGGAAAGACAAAATTTTTCGATTCAAATAGATCTGGCAACTGTTTAATTGCAATTTCAATTGTCATTTGCTACATTCCAATTCTCTTTTGCAAATCGTTTGAATACATTGTATATACTTTGTTAAATCATTCCGAGAATTGTCGGCTTTTCAAGGAAATTAGAAATACAGTCACAAAAATGGCGGATCGCGATGAATTAATTGCACAATTTGTGGAAGTGAGTGGATGCGAAGCAAGTGTAGCCGAATTTTATTTGTCTAGCAGCAATTGGTCTGTTGAAGTAAGCAAAATAAGAAACGTAGTTTTCGATTTGGTTATTAAAAAAAATCCTTTACGAACAGGACGCTGTAACCAACTTCTTGGGAACTCAAAATGAGAATGAGAATGTTCGAGACGATAATGATGAACCAGAATCCGCAAGTGGTGTGTCCGGGGAAGCAGCAAAAAAACCTGCCGATAAATTCGCGAAGTCATCGTCGAGACCAAAGTAAGACTTTTGTTGAACAATGAATATGTAAGTGTGTAAATTTTTACTAACAGGATTGCAACGTTGAAAAACATGGAAAAAGATTCTTCGAGTGAAGAAGAAGGACAGGCGTTTTATGCCGGCGGATCTGAGCGTTCTGGTCAGCAAGTGCTGGGACCACCAAAACGAAAGAATTTTCGTGAGCAGCTCAGCGATATGTTTCGAATGGCGCAAGAAGCTTCCAATGATGAATCATCGCCGGCTCCATCTACGTCGACACCGGCAATCAATTGGGGCCAAGGAGTTCGCCTTGGTATGACAGAAAGCGACCACTCTGTGGTGACAAAACCGTCCGAAGCCAAGGAAGCTAGTAAGCAAAAGAAGCCGGTTGTTATATTAAAACTTTGGCGTCAGGGGTTTTCTGTTGACGATGGCGAACTGCGTTCATACGATGATCCAGAAAATAAAGAGTTCCTTCAGACGGTCATGCGTGGGTAAGTACATCTAATAAAGGTCGATTTCTTTTTTGATCTTAAGTTGACAAAACACAAACGTCTCTTTAGTGAAATTCCAGCTGAACTATTGCAAATTGGTTGGATGGTCAATGTGGATGTCGAAGATCACCGTCACGAAGATTTTAAGAAAGTAGCTCCAGTGCAAACATTCAGAGGTTCTGGTCACACTCTAGGAAGGTAAACATAATATTTCATCTAACCGTTGTAAAACATCTTAAATTGCTTTTGTTTCCTCTTCAAATAGTCCCACTCCTAATGTGGAAGTCTCGGTTCCGGGTAGCTCACAAACAGAGCAGTTCGCTACAGTATCATCTGGAAATGAAAACATCGCAAATGAGCAGCTTAAAGTGAATTCCGCCAATCCAACAACAACTTTACAAATACGTTTGGCAGATGGGTCTCGTATATCCGCTCAGTTTAATCTGTCCCACACAATTTCTGATATACAACAATACATAAGAAAGTAAGTCGTAAATACCATCTGGCAACAAAATTGTTAACATAACCTTTTCCTTGCAGCGCAAGACCCCAATACGCCAATCAAAACTTCATTTTGGTCTCTTCATTCCCAACTCGCGAACTCACCGAAGGTAGTGACACAATTGAGAAGGCTGGGCTAAAGAATGCATCGATAATGCAGCGTCTTAAATAGGCTGCAAAATAGTCTTGCGCGAATAGAGATTTTTCTCAATCAATATATGTTTGAAATTTATTTATTATATTGAAGTCTTTATTTTCATTTCCTACAAAGTGCGAGCACTACAATAATGGATTCTAAAACGTACATTAGATTTAACACTACTTGTGGTACTGCAAATAAACTATATTATAACAATACATTTATTCTTAATTAACGATATGTTTTATACTATTCAACTCTCTTCGGATTTCTTCGAGAGATTGCATAAAGTCCCCTCTAACAGCACTACGCCAATCGTGCAGGCCGTCATTGCCGGCGCCCACACATTTCATATATTTGTGTATGAAAACAACGGACATCGGCAATTCTGCACTTTTATAGGACACCGCATTCATTCCATTTGAAAGTTGATATTGTGGTCTATACATTTTAATTGAATGCAACGTTTTGACCTCAGGGTCATAAAAATTATTGTCAATCAAGAGACTTTTGGCATCGTCAATACAAACTGCAAACGTTTGCAAAAAGAAATTGCTCTCCTTTGGATACATTTCATCCATGAAACGAAGCACAGAGTGCTCATCGTTAAGTCGGTTCTTTAGATACAAAAATTCATCGGCTTCCAGGAGTACAGTCATTTTGGAGAATTTCGAGTTCCGCATTAAACAATCCTGTTTAATAATACTTCGAAGATCCTGTGAAGCATTTCGGTGTGTGAAAGGGAAATTAAAAGGAAGCATTTGTAGTTTTATCTCGAATCTTTCCAGGATGCCCAAAACATCACGAGGCAAATTGTTACTGTTATAAATTATAAAGTTTTTAAAGCCCAATATGTGGTGATGTAAAAAAAACTGCTTGAATATCTCAGATCGTTCGGCCTTTGTCATATCCTTACTGAATTTCGTATTCACCAAATCAAGACAAACCGTACCGATTTCTACTGCACTCGTCTTCGATGCCTTATAGTGAAAGAGTGGCAAATTATAATCGGCTATCTTTGAGCGGAATTGAACACTCTCTGGTCCAGAGTCGATCTTGGCTGTGTGACAACTAAAGATGTACACTTGGAAGCTATGGGCTGATTGGGCAGTATCTCTATTCAGATGTTGAAAACGAAATTTGCCCTGAATCTGTCGCCCATTTTCGTACATCAATGAACAGCTGAAATTAATCACTTCTGCAGTTTTTCCAATCACAATGGCTTGTGCGGTTCCGCCTTGTACGAGATCGTTATTATTCCAAAATGCGGAATACGCAAAGAAATCGTCCCCAATAAATTGAAACACCGGCATTGGATGTACAACCATATTTCTCAAACGATGTGTTTCATTTTCCCTAAGAGCTAAAATTGCCGAATCATTACGTCCAAAAAAATTCACTACCTGTAAAACGTATTTCAGTTTATTATTTTCACTCTTATACATCAGCAGCACGGAAACACTGATAAATGACAAAATTAGTAAAATCAATTGCTGATATTTTCGCATTTTTAATTTTTATTGAATTAAATATTTGTTTCATATCACAACCTGTGTTCGGTTAGTGCTGCAAATAGTTTTGTTTACAAATTTTTCGGATACCGAGTACCTACCCAACATCAGCGATTGTATGATATATCGATATCCATGGCTTTGGCCTATACATGGAAGTATTACTGGTTTTGTTGAAGGAGTTCAAGCTAACTCCAATTTGGATACCAATTCGAACAACAAGCAATGTTCTTTATAAAATTGCCTTCTTTAATTACACGCACAATTTATGCCACATGATTGCACAATTTATAGACAAAATTGATTTTAAACAAATTTAAACGATAAATGTAAACCGTATTTTTATTCTTCGACAGTTACATTGCGATACATTTTTTCTATTGAAAATACAGAACAATCTGTCCTCAGGAGTAAAGTGTCTACTGTCTCTTAGTTTTATGATAAACGGGCGTAACTTGGTAATGTCCTCAGCCACCATAAAAAGTTTTATATTTCAATGGATGTTTGAATTACTACCAGAAGTATAGTTCATTATAATTCTATCGTTATTTTAGCTTGGATGCAAAAGCTCAAATTGTGTGTTCTGTTGGTAGACATTATTTGAAATTTTGAAAATGAATAATACTCAGGTCCGGAGCGCCCTTCAACTTATACATTTCCTTGGCCTTTCATTTTCTTTGATTCTAAAAATAAGCACATCAAATATAATTGAGGAAAGCAATAAGACACGCTTAAAAAGAACACTCCCCAGTGTAGGTTGCTAGAGCCATCAATTCGCAAACATTTTCCTCGTGGGGTCCCAAAATAGCTCTCAACAGCTCCCCTTGATAGTGAACTAATGTGCGCACGCAAAAAATCCCATAAAGGTTGTGTGCCAGGCTTGGGACCCACTACGTAAAAACCAAACCCCAAACGAATGAAATGTCTCTGAGAAGGATGACCGCAACTGATGACGACCACCGGATAAATGATCACGTAACCAGATTAAAGAACTGCACGTGGTGTCAGCTACATGTTCAAGGTGGTGAAGGACTTTGTCTACTTAGGATTCACCTTACACGCCACGAATAACAAGAGTGTGGAGATTCAAATAAATGCTACTTCCTGATAAGTAGGCAATTGAGATCCAATATCCTCTCCCGACGTAGCAAGCAACACGTCCCTTATTCTTCCGACCGCAGCCACATGTGGAGTCCATGTTCTTTTCTAGTCATCTCCTAGTTTGGAGTTCCCGAGCTCGTTATGAGTAGGAAAATAACCCAATGCGATGCACCCTCGAGCAAAACTCCGATATCTGGGCAATAACCGCCAGGAAGTCTTTTAACGAGTATTGTTCAGGAATGTACTAAAATTCCATTTAATTTAACAATGAACCCTCCTTGTGAACGCTGGTCCCCCGCCTCCACTACACGAGCTGTTCTAACTCAGAAAGTTGAACCCATTACATTTCCGTCCTCGGCAGTTTGTTTGATCTCTTTGACCGCTTCCAAAGTGACCTTGTGGAGCGTCATCTCCGTGATCATTTATTGTTTTTAAGCTACACGGTGGTCTGATGGGTGGCAGAACGTCGTGGCAAACAGAGTCCGTCACGAGTGAATGACGGTCCGTGTTGGCCAATCTGTGATTTCGAGTCGTTCCAGTGCGGTGAACCGAGCATAGTGACAACGACAATCTGTGCCGTGCAGCTACTTTTAATTGATTTTACTGAGGTTTTGCAGATTATTTTGTTTATTTACATATTATCTTACCCATTTCACAATATAAAAATTTCACTTAATCCATTAAGTTACAAAACTAATAACAATTTTGAAAATTTTTTTAACAACCGATACAAAATTAAAGAAAGGTATATAATATAATGGTTGATCAACACAGATTTCCATTTTCTATAAAACATTTGAATGTAATTCAAGTTAATTGTTCTCTGCCTGCAAAAGAAATATACTTTAGAAAATGTTTCTTCGTTTGGGTTGCAAATATAATGGGCATCATACAATTGTATGAAGATTTCATGATAGCAATACTCTTCCGTGACTTGTTGAATGTGAATTTACTCGATATACCATAAACCATTCATTAACTCTACGACAACAATTTGCCCTTAAATAAAGTGTGTGTGGTTTGTGTTGTATGATATGGTGCCGCATGTGGAAAAATAGGAATATATGAACATTTCTTCTAATCGAATTTGAAAATATTGTATTTTACCTTTAGGTAGTGATTTAACAGGAATGTAAAACCTACGCCTAGACCAAATGCAAACATATAGGAAATGTATAGTTTGGGCAATGGTTTACGTTTCCGTAAAAGGAATCCAAGCAGGGACGCCTTGCGTTCCGAGTACGGTGGATAGCGGCCACTGTGAAATATACAAATTATTTACACACATACGGGGATAGGAACAAACAAACGTGTACTTACGATGCCAAAAATTCTCCCACAGCGCTCATATTCCGGCCAAGGCATGACTTTTTATGTGTAAATGTATCAAACCCGTATTTTCCATGGTAGCGACCCATTCCACTGTGACCCACACCACCGAAAGGCAATGTGTCAACTGTTTTAGAATGCAATTAAATCAATTTACTTAGACATATTTATGAACAAAATTAAAATAGCCATTTATATTCCATAACATATAAAATTATTTCCATAATCTATGATAGATAGCAATATTTAAATAAGATTTTTGAAAAGTCGGCATCACTAGGTTTTAAGAGAGCTAAGATTAGGAATATTTTCAAAAATCCAAAACCAATAGTCAATAGAAAGGGTTTTTAGGAAAATACACCCTTTCAATATGTGAAAATATTAATAAATAGCAATTTAATAATAATTAAGCGGCGATCATACAAAAAAGTTATAATACCGAGATTCTTTTAACAGACATGACGAGATCGACAACCAATTTTCACTCCTAGATATTGTGTTAACTTATATTTGTAAGTATATCATTGCTGTGTAACTGTTATTCGAAATTTCTGTACCTCCGTAGTGTGCTAGTAGATCGTTGGAACAAACGCCCCCACTTGATGTACTCTTTTTAAACAATTCAACTGTTTGCTTGGAACAACTCATGACGTACAAGGCCAACGGTTTCTCACTGTTTAATTTCAAAAATAAATGTATATTGAGAATTAATTGATTGAAAACCAGAGAACAGAAGACTAGATGAATGGTCACAAATCGGAAAGTTTGTTCTATACAAATATTACAGGTGAATTGAACTATCAATATGAGTACGGAACGATTATAGTAGTTTAAGTATACATTTAATGTAGGATGGAATAATTATTTGTTTATATAGTTATGAAGCCCGTCATTTTGGATGGACATAAAAAACACTTCTGACCTCATGAAGTCCAATCACTGATTTATTAAACATTTTTGTGGCAACTTTTTTATAACCGAGTTATTAGGGAACTATGAATTAAACTAGCTGCGTTTAAAAGACGTACTTTAATATTTCTTATTTTAAGTACGTAACTGCATAAGATATATTCACCGGTATGGACCGATGTTCGAATACCCTCCAATGCAGACATTATGCCGACAACTCAATTGAATTCATTTGTAAATTCTTTTGGCTTTTGGAGAGCATTAACAGTGCGACAAAAATATACTTGAGACTAATGTACCTCCACAGTGCATGAGTGTTTCATTGCTGCTAAATCCACCGCTTGTTGTATTATTTCGGAATTCTTTAATTGTAGCCGATGAATTTGAAAAGGCGTAGATCACTAAGGCTTTTTCCCTATTACATAATAATAAAAATTAATAAATATACTTGATCCCGAAAAAATGATTATGATTACTTTGTAATACATCAAGATACTATATAGCAGCAATACTTTTACCCGAATAATACAATCATGTGAAAAGTTGCTTGTTTCAATAGGCTAGCGGAAACATATCCGGTCACCCTACTAACCAACACCGATAACTACAAGTATTAGGAAAGCCTCCACCAAATATGGGATATTATGTCTTACCAGCGTAATGCATAATTGTGTCATTCAAACACATTCCGCCCGATTGGGTGCTTCGTATGAATAAGTCTTGCACGTCCTTAGTCATTGTGAAAATGTACGACACAAGGGGAACCTCTCTGAACATTTGCAAATGCAATGACGATGATGTGCAAACAATCAACAAAAACATGAACAATTTGGAAAAAATATGAAAAACAAATTATAAATCTTATGAAAATATAAAATCTATTCGGATCTTTATATATGTAATTTTTTTCATCAGGCACTTCATTTTTATATTATTTAAAATGAAATTTTGAAATATCACCGGGAAAATACAAAGTAATGTTCTACACAAAAACACAAAAAATGTACGTTTACGTTCTTTCGAGATAAAATGATTATAAATGTAACAAGTGTTGATGAAAAATATGTCTCGAATTATGTAGTGTAGGTTTGGACATTGGACAAATTCCTTTGAGATTTACTTGAATACTGTTCTTATGTGATGAATTTAAACTACGAATTTCAGTAAAGGAGGACGTTGAAAAGAAGGTGTGCATCATATCGAGACACAAATCACAGTCACATTTGCATGTAGATCCGGACACTGAAGCTTCCTTTTTCGTTTAGAAATCAAACACATATAACCTACCTGGAATTTATATATTTGATTGCATCATATGCACTTTCCACAGTAACAATAGGCAAAATGGGTCCGAAAATTTCTTCCTGCATAATTGGATCGGTTGGTTGAACGTCAATAAGTATGGTTGGCTCAATGAAACGCTCTGAGGCATCGTAGTTGCCACCAATGGCCACTTTTCCCGACTTCATAAGACCCAGCAATCTCCTATAGTAGAAATTGCAAGAAAATAGTTATTGTTGAACAAGCAACTGTTGTCATTTTAAAACTTACTGGAAATTATTTTGGTTTATAATGCGGCTGAGATCCGGACTTGATTTAATATTATCACCATACCATTCCTTCAGAACATCTTTGGCTTCGGCAATAAATTTCGCCTGCATCTCTTTTGAGCACAGAACGTAATCTGGGGCAATGCATGTTTGACCACCATTAATTAGTTTCCCCCAAAGCACACGTTTTACCGCCGTACGCAATTCTACAGAGTTATCGATATAGCATGGACTGAAAAAAGATCAAATATCAATTTTTAAAAATTCCCTGGCTTCACTTCGTTGCTTACCTCTTTCCACCCAGTTCCAATGTAACTGGGGTCAAGTACTCATTAGCAGCGGCGTGTATGATTTTACCAACCCTAGTCGAACCAGTGTAAAATATATAATCGAAGCGTTGCTTTAACAAATTGGCTGTTTCACTGGGTCCTCCGCATACAACCGGGTAACATTCCTAAAAATTAAAACAAAACATTTAACAAGTCAACAATACAATTTCCTGAAAACCGATATGGAAACATATCAGTACCAAATATCAATACACTTGATTAGCATGCTGTTTGGTCTGAAACATGAATTTGTGTTATTAATAGAACTTACGTTGTCTAAATACTTGGGAACAATCTCTGCAATGAATTTGGCACAATTGCTAGCGATTTCACTTGGCTTTATGACCACACAGTTCCCAGCGGCAATGGCCGAAGCAACAGGTACCATTAGCAATTGCAAGGGATAGTTCCAGGCACCGATGACAAGTACCACACCGAATGGATCATTGTGGATTTCCACATCATCTAGCGCATTGACAAGGGATTTTTCCGGCTGGTGAATGCCAAAAAAAAACAATGCAATTATATTTATGTGTCAAGAATAAAGTGTGTTGCTGATTACCAATTCAGGTTTCACCCAATCCGAAAGGTTATACAAAATGTGTTTAATGTCATTCTTCATGAATTCCGTTTCAACAATTAAACTTTCTTGCTTGGGACGGCGTAAGTCAGCATCAAGGGCATTAATCATGTCATTTTCGTGTTCTTCGTACATACGAAGAAGATTCTCAAGTTGTTTTCGTCTAAAATTAAACATTCATAATACTGTAGTTTATTCACAATGTTGGGTATTTCATTTAAACAGTTAAACCTATCACATGGCGAAGCAAAAAACCAAAACCGTTTGGAAAGTGTGGCCAAGGTCAATGTTAACTATAGAAATATTTAAGTTATTAAAATTAATGTGCGAATAAACCGCATATCATTTCAACGCCACAGATTTGCATATGATCACTGGCATAACATAAACAAAGAAGAGAATTAGTATTAAATGGAACGTTGGGGAGGTGATATGAAGTGCTGAAAACCCGATTTGAGCATTTGCCATCATAAATGTATATCGACCGATATCTACTACTACATGTTCTTGCGTTGAAAAACACATTTTTGCCACTTTATAACTCATACTAGAATGAATCGATATTTGCATTTTCATTCCATGCATAGTCATTTCGTCACCACGGAATTTTCGAGCGCATTGGTTCTCGGATCGTTGGTAGTTTCCAAGCAGATATTGGCTGTTTTATATGGTTGTATACTCTAATGGAAAACCTTGAAATTGACTTCCGTTTTCAATTTATACCATGAGAGTTTTAAATGCCAAATTAAATTTGTTCTTCTGTTGGTGAAACATTTCGGCAAATACACACCAGCATATACACACATACAACGATATTATACATTTTGTTGTTAATGAATTGTGAAGAATGAATGAGAAGAAAAACAGTCCTCGCATTTAATTTCTGGTAGGGCGATAAATCTGGCTATTCCGTGGTCAAATTCTTTTTAAATCAGTTTAATTGTAAATTAAAAAATGCATGACAAGAAACTATTGTTTTTGAGAATCATACCTGAAGTTAACATTTTTTGTTTTGCCACTGGCAAACGCAGTGCGACACCTTTGTATTATCTGAATTATGTTGAATTTTGTTGTCGATTGTAGCAGAACATGAAATGAGAAAAATGACACACAAAATTAATTATATATATATACATATATTTCCATATGTCCATATTGAAAATTGTCATTATACAAAGAGGAGCTGCAGTGAAAGAAACAATGTAATTCCATCGATAAACACTCACATCATCAAAGTTTGCCATATTGTCTGTATTGGTCGAATCTGCAAATAATAAATTATATATAAAACATTGATAATCTCGAGATAATCAGACGTTAACATTAAAACTTTATCGCACTTTTATAGTTCATAAAGTAGAGCAGCCAGACTTAAGACAATTATACTGAGTACAATAACAACATTAATTACACTTTTTTTACGCTTATGTATGTTCCGGATATGTTTGAAGATTTCACTTGCACTTGCAAAAATACACAAAACGATTGAAATCCAAAGATACTGTAAATTTTGTTGTCTCATCAACGTGATCAACCGATGAACTTTAAGCTACTTTGAGTTGTGAATTTCAACAATAACATGCTCTCACTGATAGCCCGACAAAAATAAAGCTCAATCAGCTGATAGACTAATTTTTTTTTTTTAGATAATGAAATGTGCGTTCAAAGAGCAAAAGTGCAAAGTGCAAACAGAATTCCATAGAATATTTTATGGAAATGCAGTTCAAGGGATCAAATTCGAGCGTGAATAAATGTGCACGATCTGGAGAATACTAAAAATAGACATTACATAGTACAGAAAAGTCGAAACTGGAAGTGTAAGTTTTATCTTTGACATTCCATATTTTCCGTTGATTAAGATTTTCAACTGAAAGTGGATACAACATTTTTCTAGATATGTGTACATATACCATCACAAGCTGTATTGCTATATCGAATTGATTGCATTTAATTTATTTTATTATTTTATAAGCAAGTTTGGTAGTTACTAAGGCACTTAAGTCTTAACAATCTTTATTACTTACGAGCAAGAATAAATATTATTAATGTATGCACTGTTCAACAACCGGTTAACGAATATCTGTAAGAACGTTCTATGTTATTAACTAGTTATACGTTTTCTTGTTTTTTCTTTCAAAATTGTTTGTTCATTATCTCAAAAGTACTATTCACAATTGAGTACATCTTTAATTTTGTCGGCACTGCCAAAAACCACCCAAATCACAATTTGGCAGCACTGCAACAGAGAGTCCCCCAAGACAAAAGTTAAATAATTGTCATTCTATTTAAATTATATGTATTCACAACTTCTTTTATGAATATCCAAAGACCCATTTATGAAAAGATTTGATTTTTTAAATCTCTCCGAATTTGAAATGTAGTAACGATATGTAATAAAAAAATGATGTGCGCATTTTTTGTTTATATTTCTTAAATGTGTTTGAGTTTCTCAAATGTCGGTTATACAACAAAGCAAAGAATACAATACAAAAGACAACACCATTTCAAATTTTCTACAATATCTATGTATTGTATGTTTTGTGTTTACACTAAGTTATGCATTTAATCAAATCCAAATCTTAACGACTTAGNAAGCAGTCAAATGTGGAAGAGCAATGTTTCCTTTACTAAACAAAAAGTCACATCTTAATGATAAAAACAAATTACTGCTGTATTACTCTTGTGTCCGTCCGATTTTAACATATGGCTGT
>JXPZ01001093.1:45987-72367 GCA_001014575.1 Themira minor
AGAGTACCTTGAAAAAATATAATAAAAAAAAAAAATCTTAACGACTTAGAAATTGTATTAGCGGTGGCCGGGTATGCGTGAACGGGCGAGTAGTGTAATAACAACTGAATGCCATACTTAAAGTCACACGAACATATCATATATTTACTGTTGGAGATCTTGGCAAAGGTCGTTTTGATAGTTTATGGTCATTACAATTAATTTGCAGTGAGACTAAAAAATATTACATTGTCATTTTTTTTCCAAATGAATGTAGAGCATGCTACTATGTTAACGTATACCGCCAATGTGAATGAAGTGTTTACAAAAAAATTATTTAATTTGCAACGTACCAAATTATCATATGTATATTTTTATATAATAATAATAATAATGTATATATATTATGCTATTTTTAAGTTTATATTATCTTAATTTGAAATTACTGGATTTTTCTCGCAAATGGTGCGAAAGATCATATATTTTCTATATTTGCATTTTATATATTGCTCCTAATTTGATTAGGTTTGAACGATTGTGCTATGAAAATTGTTATCAACAAATAAGTCAAAACGATCAGAACATGTTTTCGCTATTACAAATACGCGTGAAGTGTTTTGTTGAATGAGCCAAATTTGTCTTTAGATAATATAAAGCTTAATAAAATAATGAAATGATTTGAAATGATATGCATTGCTCCTGGCGCATATACAGGCAGACGGTCTTGACAGAATATAAAGACGATGTGATCCTAATTAAGAATATATGCTCTGATTTCGCTTTGTGATTCACAAATTTGAAAGACATACAAATAATAAAAATAAAAAATGACACAACTCGTACCTATGTCAATTACCAGCATTTTGTGTGTATTCAAAAAATGTATTTTTAAATACCAACTCAAAAATTATTCCCAGTAAATCCACTTAACTTCACATTCACTTGATTAAAGATTACACGCACGATTTTTATGATTTAAATATTAATACAATATTGTGCTTTGCTTTCTATAACACAAAAAATTTCAAATCATCATTGTTTTTTCTAGTTTACAATTCATCAATTGATCTTAGTTTAAATTGTTTATTTAAATTTACAACAACATTGCACTTAATCACCACGCATTGTGTAATATTTGATAATAAATTCGGTACGCGTAAAACTCGAACACGTAACGTGATTCCTCACCGCTAATGCTTCTTTCTTCGGTCAACGCAGTTAGCCAACTGATTTCGTAGCAACAATATAGTGAACTGCATTTTGTTCGATACCTACTCTGCCCACAATGGTACGCGTATTGATGTAATAATGGGTAAAATTTACCATAAACAGATGCGTGTGTATCACGCATTAACCATTCCCTTAACGTAACTAACTAATGAAAATTTAATCCGAACACAATCAGTTTCTATTTGTATCTCCAAGCTGTTCACATTTTCTAGACATAACTGTATTTCGAATTTTTGCAATCCAGTTTTCGTAGTTTAAACACACAAAGTCGAATTTTAACTAGTTTTCTAAGTGTACACTTACTTACCCAATTTGCACACAAATCCATGTGTGTACACATATTATTAGATTCAAGGTTAATTACAAGGTTAAAACTTAGAGTTCAGCATTTAATGTGTTGGGGTCTGTTGAAACAAATTCTAAACAGGTTTATACACAATAACTTCTATAAATTACTAAATAGACTTTACGATTAGGTACAACAGATTAAGCCACATATAATCTGGAGATAATGTTAGAGGCAGCTTTCGCATCTGTCTTTACGTTGTCCATTTTATGAGTAATTTCACATGCCAATTAAATATTCCTAAAGTCGGTATTTATTAGATGACTGCTGGTCCCTTTCATAGAATTTCACAAACAAAACCCAAACATATACCCAACTGTTCATAAAGAAACTATAGGACTTAGAACATTTCAGTATTTATTATACATGCGTATCAAAAGTTTTTATTCGAATAGTTTTTTATTTGGGTATTTTATACTTATGAGTATGTAGAATATTTGTTTTAATAATTTATTTAGCAATTCGATATACGAACAATTCTTAGTGGAAAACATACGTCCGTATGGTATATGTATATATTTTATATTATATATGAATGAATGTATATCAAGAGCATGCACTTTTTCCTTTAATAAGAACTAACCTGATGTATTGTATATTCCTTATATTATATTGAGTTACAATATTTCAATAAATGTATTTTGAAAATGTCCGTGGTAATTGTATTAACTTGTCTCTTAACATATTTTGTACTTCAAACTTTGTACTAAATTGCTCTTTATATTTTGTTCAAAAACAATTAATTTCTATGTATTCAATTATATTAAATGTTATTTCGTGTTCGATCCGCGCTCCCGTAATATCATAATGTTCAATTTAATGGTTCCTTATTATGGGTACAATTTCTCACTAAATAGTAAAAAGCACACATCGATTACATTTTTGTTAATTAAATTTTGGATAAAAGATATTTTGAAAATATTTATTCAAAACTGCTCTTTGATATACGTAAAGTATAATGAATCGATATTTGATGATTTTCAAGTGCGTTTTAGTTTTTACTAATACAATTAAACTATACTATGTAATGGTACTCTCTTTATTTGCTACTTCTCGCCTTGACATAATTGGCTTGTAGAAGATCTGATATTTCATTTTGAAAAATATTTAATACTCGTATGTAAATAAAATGTGATTTTTCTATGACAAAATATTATTAATATTATTCATAGGTTACAAAATGGTGAGCACTTTGACAAAATATGCTTGTATCCATATGTATAATATTTATGTATAATACAATGGCAATTGGCAGGTAAAAAACATTTCAATTTGTATGTTTTCTTGCAGTTTTTCAGCATAATTATTTGTAATATTTTGTTTAGATCGGTGAACGGATACATAAATAAACAAACAGAAAATTCGAAATGAATAAAATAACACGACATAAAGAAAAATGCAAAAATTACAGGAAAAATTTAAAAATAATTCAAATGTATTAAAATATAAAATTTTAAAGAAGAATACCTTCCCTAAGTTTGATTCGTAGCCTTTGGCAAACATTTTTATAAAATTCGACTTAATTAATTTATTTGTAGGAATTTCAACATTTTTAGCACATAATATGGCATGTTTCAATATACACAATTGTCACAATACATTTGACTATATGTACTTGTACGTAGTCTGAGAGAGGGCTTACAAAAATTGGTACTCTTTTCCTCATTTGTAATGATATATTGGGGCTAAAAGCAAACAAAAATAATAATAAATCTACCTGATACGGTTGCTTACAGCAATCGCAATCCTCTATAGAAGTTCGGTATTTGTTCTAAGCTACACATTTTAAATACCGGCACAAGATCAAAATTGAATTTCTTCTAAAGAATAGCTAGCGGATTATTGTATGGTTGTCATTTGACTGTCGGTATAACCGGTAGGTATTGGTAATTTTCTTAAAATTGGTTCCAGTGTGTGAAATACATACATAATAGAAAATGCATTATGCCAAACTTTTTAACTTGACAAAGATGTGCTCAATCTACAATATAGTTTGTTTCATTCGAATAGATACATATACACAATTTAATGCTGTGCGGTGGTGGCGGTATACATATAAAACTACACTGTACGTTATGAAAAAAAAGTTAATTGGCGACGACTAAATCGAATTGAGGTTTGCGTTCGCTCTCTACGAACATATGCATGTGTATGCATTTAATGCCTTTTCTTTTGTTTTCATTATGGAAGGAATAGAATAGAAATATTATCTAAATAATATCAAAATAATACAACACCAATAAATGTGCAATACATAAATCAGTATAAATAAATGCTCAATTTTAACCTATAAAACATTGAACTAGATCAAAAATAATAGTCGATGTTACACGCGCAAAGTATAAGTATATGACGTTAATAACATGGTACTCGTTCGATCTTACATATAAAATATGATGGATCTTATTTGAATACATTGAATTAATTATTGAATACAGTAATAACTAACGTTGATCCTACTTATTGTTTTAATACCTTTCATTCGTTAAATGCTAATGAACACATCAATATATTATATGCAATCTTTACTTACGTTTTAACTATATTCTATGCATTCGATATTTACTGATCATACCTCACTAGTTTCTCGTATGCTTTTTAGAGATTTGTATTTCAATTGTGTTGTTCTTATGTGTTTGTTTCTTCAATTGCATTTGTTTCGGTGCTTAAGTCGCTTTGGTAGTCAGTCTTCATAAAAAGTTAACCCATTTTCAAAAGTTGTATACAAATATGTGTATTAATTTCCATAAACACACATATTATGCATCGGTCATTCCCCATTGAGAGATCATTTTGTTGTTTCTTTTTTGTTTTTTCATTTTAAAAGTATCGCTATTACTTCATCAGTCTCAGATAAAAAGGAATTTAAAAAAATTAGAATTTTTATATATATGACCTGTTGTCAATTAATTAATTAATTTTCACTAACATTTACTGTGAGTGTCTACAAAAATGTCGTTTTCAACATGGTTTCTTTGATTTATCAGTCTAAATCTATTTAAGTCTCTGTTATTAAGATGCTCTATTCTATAGTGTAAAATTTTCAAGTCATGTCCGATATTGTTTACAAGAGAGAAAAAGTCAATCGTTGTAGGACCACTGATGGTGAATATTGTTTGAACACATGGGTGTCAATTCACTAAAAGTTTTGTTATTGTTTTGTTGTTGTTTGTTTGCTCGTCAAAACGCCCACACAAATTCTTAATCACTGTATACCTGACATGTTTTTGCTTCACGACCCTTCAAACGATCCGCATAAAGTCACAACTAGAAAACATGGACAAAGCGCTTATACGGATTGGAACCTTCTTTGGAGTCGGGCGAAAGCTCGATCAGAAAGACAATTCTACCATCCGGCATTAATGCAACGTCACATGTACGATCTTTTTCGTCAAGAGTAGCCGGCATTAAAGGATTAAGCGATGGGCGAACTTCAATCTAGACAAAAAAAATATAATGTCATCCATGCATTGAACGAGTATTCTAGGTACTTACATCCCACATATAATCAAGACTTGGACTAAACACGACTATTCTCTGATTCTTTGAATCGGCGACAATTATTTTGCCATCATCGTCGCAGCAGATACCAGAAGGTCGATTGAATTCTTGGAATCCTGATCCTTCGTGGCCTTTTGCTGACAAAATCTGTGCATTGATGTGAACATGATTAAACATTTTACAAGTTTATCTGCAGATAAGTACTTACCTCGTTTATGTCAGGATCGATGAGATACAAACAGTGATTATCAAAATCGGATACTATGATATTACCCGTGGGTGTGTAGCAAACTCCGCGTGGTGATGCAATGCCCTTGTTCTGGCCGTGATTATCGAAAACAATTTGACGAATGAAACGGCCTTCCGAATCGAATTGTTGGATGCGGTGATTGCGCGAGTCTGTAACAACGATTTGACGTCTAGAGTTTACCGCCACGTCCCAAGGATATTGAAATTGTCCATACTCCTTGCCGTAACTACCGAATTTTAGAAGAAACACACCAGTCGAAGTGAAGATCTGCACACGATGATTGTCTTTGTCTACAACTATGATCCTGTTGTCCAAATCGACACATATGCCGGCCGGTAAATCAAATTCACCGTTACCGACCCCCTTGCGACCAAATTTAAACTTCAGCGAGCCATCCGGATTGAACACTTGAATGCGGTTGTTTCGGCGATCCGACACTAGTATGTAGCCCATTTTGTCTACGCATAAGCCCCAAGGACGGCTCACCTGACCATCGTCGTGGCCCTCCGTGGCGAAGGACAATGAGAGGGCATTGGAATTGCGTGCCTTAACGTGCTCAGTACTGCCGGGAATAGCTTGAGTGGAACGTGGTGCCCCAAAGTGCAAACCCGGGGAACTCCGCATGACACTCAGCTCCCAATCCAGGCCATTGCTGGGTATACCGCAGGCACTGCCTCCTCGCGATTGCATTATTGGCGAAGGTATACGAAACGAATTGTCACGGAGCAATGGTCGTCGAACAGCGGCCTGCAAAATACCACCAACCATATTTGGATTTTGTAAGGCGAGCACAGCTGAGCCTGCATCTGACATTCCGTTTATGAAGTTTCCGACGGTCGTTGCCGACGAAATTGGCATATTCTTGTCATCGACCAGAACAACGCCGCCCTGATTTCTAAGCTCTTGCAGTATGCTGTAATCCGGTGGGGCGAACGCAAAAACTTCTTGTTTCGGTTGCAAATCCTTATATATGGCCGCAAACTGCTCTAATTGTCTTTGTCCATTGGTGACTTTCATTGCAATATCAATGTGATCCATTCGTGTGGTGTTTTCGCATACTTTATGCAACATATCAGAGGTTTCGGCGAGCCCCGACAGAGCTGACTTCAAACCAGCCATTTGATCGTGCAAAATAGCCAGACGTCGCTGGCGCAGTTTTTCAACAAAATCCAACAAAAATCGTTCACGGTCTTCGATAGCTATTATGAATTGCCGAAAAGCTTTGCGAATGTTGTCACTCAATTCGGAGCAATTTCTCTCAATGAGACGTATAAATGCCAACGCCTTATCAATGCTGCTCTTTATGCATTTCGTGCCCATGCGGCTGCTTTCCAGTGCGGAATCTATTTTGAGTCTGGCATCATCGACAAAACTTTGAATCGACGCATAATTGTGTTCTTTATGCTCGTGCAGAGTGCAGCATTGGCAAACGAGTTTTTTGCAATACTCACAAACATACCGCAACATCTCGTTGTGGAGGTCGCAGACATAATTAATTGTCGGATGTCCGGGAACAGTAGTAGAGGACATGCCACCGATCGGCGAGGTTCCAATCGGTGTGGGTAACGAGATTATCGAATGATTCGAAGACATTGGGCTTTTCCTATGCTCCAGCGAGCAGTCATTGCACATGAACTCATTGCATTCCAGACAACGTATGGAGGCGCTTACGTCGCACCATCCACAACTGATAGTTGAGTTATTAGATGACTCCGGTGACATTTTGCTGTTGCGCACCCCCGACCCAATGGGTCCTATGGGAAACTCTTGGGGACCCTCCAAATTTGAAAGAAAATTGTTTAAGAAAAAGTCATTCCGCGGCGGCGAGCTGCCCAGAAAAGAAAATTCGTACAATATACTGGACTAATCGGAAGACTCTGTGTACTTACTCATTGCTGGGTGCGTTTATATCCCAAGATGGAAATGATTCCAAGATGCCAGCGAGAAGTCGATCCGTTGTGGGATTGCTTGCGTTCGAATTATTTGCCATTTGTTGAGGGATCGAGTTATTCGACAAAAGTTCCATCATAAAACTTCGACAAATTCAAGAGTACTAATTGTCCAATGAGTCAGACTGAGCCTTCGATTCACAATTATGCAACACTAAAAAACACGAAAACACAGTTTTAATATAACAATGCAATCCTTAAATTTCACATATAACGATATTACGTTTTCGATTAATAGGAGTTTAGCGTAGAAATATTCAAAATTTGTTTCTAAGCCTACAGTCTTTTTTTTCTCTCAGGATCGATAGTAAACAAATGCGAGGCGGAACGCACGCGCAACTTGAAATGAAACCAGATGCTTGTGACAAACAACTGAAATACAAATTTTCGATACTGCTTCTTAAGTATAGTGGTGAGTAACACTCAGTAGGTAGAAAGAACAAAAGGTGGACGCCGCATACCCGTATGGAAAATCTATGTATAAACATATGTATGGCGGCATATGCCTGAGGACATGCACAAACACAAATACCCAATACATACATACATACTTAACACAAGCACAATAGGTAGCGTATTAAATGGAATTTTCCTTGAAGGATCTACCGAAGGACACCTCTACTTGAGGTATAACTTCTTACAAAGGCGTAAAATGGTAAAGGTAAGCAGATGTGCCCATTATTTTATAATCCAATGCACTCTTTTCACTATAATAATCTGCACAAAATGCTAAATGTGTGTGTGTGTGTGTACAAATTTTTATATTCCAAACACCACATGCGCNGTGTACAAATTTGTATATTCCAAACACCACATGCGCTTTGAAAACNACAAATTTTTATATTCCAAACACCACATGCGCTTTGAAAACCTTTTGTATAATTGCAAAAACCATGTTTGCAACATTTTGCAAGGATGCACGTAAAATTGAAATTTTATCATACTTATTTTGTATATCTGCATATACATAATGCGGAACATGTTTTCGGGTGTTTGTATATGCACCTAAATTTGGAACAGAACAGGTAAATAATAATGTGCCACACAACGGTTATATACATACATATATGTATGTACCTCTAGAAATCTCCTGATTCATCCCTCACAAAAAAACCCCTAAATATATGATTTTACTACAATGTGCGCAAAGAAATACGCACTTCTAATATGCGTAACGGAGAGCACTATATTGAATTTCTTACGAAAATATTAATAAGGATTTCTATTGTGCACTTAATTACAACAAATTGTTTCAATGGCTTTAATGGCGTATTCTAGTATGTAATCCTTAAATACTACGTATTTGCGTTTGCATGTGTACATGTAGTTGTATTTTAATATATTCATTTTTCAGCAAGCGTAATTTTCAACTTTCCGATTTTTATTTACCTTTATCGCCTTTGATTATATATGCATCGAACTTTTAAACATCGTAGTGTCTTTTTATCGGAACGTTTGTATTTTATTTGTTATTGATATTTGATGTGTTTTCGATATATTGTTCTGCACGAATTTATTAATTGCCAAGAACTATAGTTTTTTATTTTGTGACGTTCGATTTCGGATCTGTACAGAGGAGAAAAGCTCTTGTATGTTACTTCCTTGATTTCATTTAACAGTGACACTGACTGAGTTTTCGCTTATTATTTTGAATCACAATTTTATGCAACCACCACGAACGAAAATGAGGACAACTAACTATGTATGTACATATATGTGTTTATATGTTGACTTGTATGTGTATGAAATCCACATGGAGAACAAAATATCGGCGCTACTTGGTGGTTGATAATGTACATATGTATAAATATATTTAAATTCGTATTTAGATATACACACGAAAACCATACATACATACAATGTTTTGAATTCGTACAACTTTTAGATTCAGTATTCACCGATTATTTACAAGTTCAAATATTTCAAAACATTTCTTTTTAGTTCATAACTATTCCACAATCATAAAAGTTATGATTTTGAATTATTAAATCACAATTATCGACTCACTTCATTTATGCATATTATTTATGCATACATATACAGCACGAAGAAAATCTTATTTCACGCTTGCAAACAAATAACACGTTTTACTAAGAGTACAACCCCTAAAATTGCAATAAATATACAATTTATACATTATTGATAATGTAACATACATACGTATATACACAACACTCATACATACACCTTCATCGACAATCAGCTGTTGAAATGTGCCCCCACCCCCTTCCCAAATTTACGTACCAGACCAACTGAGTCTCACAACAAGGATTTGAAAAATTCGAATGCATCAAAATTGCACATTCAAGTGAATTTCAACATATCAGACTACATTATAGATAGGCATTTCTTAAAAATTAAGAAATACATTACAAATTAAATCGACATCAAATTTGTAATTTTTTAATTACAGTATATCAAAAGGAATGGCGTTGCCATTTCCAAATATTCGGATAGATTTTAACCCGATATAGAAAACCGTTTCCTATAATTTCACATTATTCAAGGAATTTTCTCTAATTTCATCTGCATAATGACTAAGAAGTTTTGAATTTGCTTTTCGATGCTGTAAAGGAAATTTATTGAAGGATGTGAACGTAATTTTTTACCTTTCCTTGTTGGTATCTTTAATTGCATCTTTATTATATTAGCACGTTAAATATGATGGCTCTTTTTCTCAAATCCATCCAAAACCATATTTATTTTCGCACACAATGCTTTCCTTAAAGGACTGTTAAAGGGACTCCTAATATGAGGGTCCTCACCACATCTAAAGTTACGTATTAAAATTATGTTATGGTTAATTACAACAAAATATACATTTTTATTTTTCATATGTATGTACAAAAATAATACATCTATTATTATCAGATATGAAATATGTTATTTTAAAATATACATTAAATAAATAAATACTTTCAAAGTATATTCATACTGATAAATACTAACTAAATTCTTCAATTAATACGTTTTGTAGTTTTTGACGTACATAAAGTTTTCGTTGTGAATCTACTTTCTGTAAGTAAGGCAACAAACTGAGCAGAAACATTCTGTCCGAGTTCTGCTCTTGAACATCATCTTTCAATTTATCACATGGATAATATTCTTGAACTTTCTTTCCCAGGCCGTCAAATTTGTTTTCTTTGCGTTCAATATTTAACGAAGAACGGTTTCTAAAAGAGGAGCTGGGGCGTTCAATGTCATCGTCATATACCTCAATTGTTAAAATGTCGTCTTCGGCTTTTCTTTTGAGCGTTTGGCGTAATTCTGTATTTTCATTATCATTCTCGTCAGTTGCCGCATCTTCGTCGAAATCATCGTCGTCGAAATCCTGGTTAAATGATGAGTATTCATTGGGTATAAAAATCTCAGAATCCCTAGATTTTTCTTTAAAACTTTCTACAGACTGTTTTTTTCCATTATCGGATTTGTAACTGTCATCCGTTTCTTGTTTAATTTGTTTTAATGGATTATACCCTTGATCATAGGACATTTCCGAATTGTTTTCGGATAGCTTCCACATATTCAAACTGTTTCCATCTAAAAAATTCCCCTCTGGTGATAAATGCTCCGACGATAGATCTGGCCAGTATTGTTTAGAGTTTTTGTTACGATTCTGTCTCATTACATTTTCAGCAACGGATTTTTCCATAAAACGCATATCGTTATAAAAACGCCAAGTCGTTGGACTTTCATCAGACAATGTATTCCGTATGAAAACTTTTCGAAAATTATCCCGTAAATGACCCCATTTTATACGACAAATGTCAGCTGTAATATGTACAAAATAAAAATATGTTAAGTTTTTATTTTACATTTCAATTGTCTCATGCATAAATAGAAGAGCTCATCTGCGTTTCTTGATATTCTTTAAATATGTATTTCTTTATTAAAATCGTTTTTATTTTCACATAATGCACGACATATTTTCAAGTCACTGTGAACACTCCATAAGTGCGAAAATATTTTTTTTCAGTGTGCATTTGTAGATGGCAAACCCAAAACGACTACTTTACTTGGTCAAATAATTATTTATCTCGAATTCCACATCACTGGCAATAATGATGATTAACAAAACTTTACCTTATTAAAAAAATTAATTTATCATTAGAAATTAAAACAAACCTGGTAGCTGGACTTCATGGCTCACTTCATACCAAAGCTGACTAACATCGCAACGTTTTTGTCCTACATGATTTCGCATCCACAAGTTAGGCCTTTTCTCAACAGTTTTTATAAGTTTTTTGACAAGATCGATTGGAAGTTTTGCCGTATTTGTGAAATTCAAACTCTGGTTATAACTTATTTGAGATGACATTGAAGATATAAACAGCTAATTTTGTACCGAAATTAAAAACGTTTATAAAAAACCACTATTACAGCAACGATAAACTGCAAGCCCTGGTGCTCAAAAGAAGTTTGTGTAAACTAATCTAACTCTTATTGCGTCTTCTCCGGATGTTTGGCTTCCGTTGGTATTACTTTACTTTGCTTCACTTTATAATGTATACGGTCATGCTCAAAAAATTGACCAGCTATAGTGGTACGCAGTTGCAGTACATATCATGTCTACGGGTAAAATTATCACGCACATCAAGAGAAATCAAAACCATACCTAACTTGTACCATATACGTTAATTGCTCTTAGCATTCATAAATTAAATTGTTTTAGAAAAAACCTATATTCCGTATATTATGAGTAAGCTTAAAGAATCTCAGTACATCTGTTGCTGAATGTAGCATAAAATAGGCTACGCATGGAACATGTATATATTTTTTGAATGCACTGAAAACTTGATTTGAGTACGGCAAAGATCGGAAAAAACAATTTCAGTGAGAGAAAGAGAGACAGAGACAAAGAGAGACTTGACAAAGCAAGCGAAAAAGGAGACTAAATACATACCCATACATGTGAAAGCGTACTAATATGTATGTTTGTAAAAAAAATGGACGTGGATGTGTAATGGACACAGATTATTAAAGAAATGCAAATAGTAGTTTCCTATTTAAAATCCTTGTCATTTCTTTATTTAATGTTTTAAACGCCCAAAATAATTTAAAAAAACTTTTAGCCATGCAATGCATTAAAAAGTGGGATATTTGCTATCTACACTTACGTACATAAATGCAGACATATAAACTGCATGCGATAACTGATCTTTATGTATTCCACTTAAAGTCAAGATCATATTTTCTACGAAATCAAAATTATGATAGGTAATCATATTTCTAAGGCGAGATTTACAACCTATAATCATATTTATGCTTAATTTGGTGGTATTTTAGAGTTGATGGAAAACAAATCTTTATCGAATAAATGTAGAGTAGTCAACATGTACTTTGCTGTTTATTGTCACAAATTAACATTCAGATATATGACTCCTAATGAAGCACAGAAATAGAATTTGTATCAAATTCATATAGAGAACGCCTTAGACACATAGTTGCTAATAATTTAACATTAACAGAAACACAAGATGCAAAATAAAGGGACTGACTCACAAAAGGCGAACTTACTGTGAGGGCTTCCTGGAGTCTTACACAAGAAGGATCTCAACATCCGACTAAGTTAAAGGTAAGTTCCATACAAGTTTGAGATTAG
This sequence comes from Themira minor, assembly GCA_001014575.1. Classification (NCBI taxonomy): domain Eukaryota; kingdom Metazoa; phylum Arthropoda; class Insecta; order Diptera; family Sepsidae; genus Themira; species Themira minor. The sequence goes on from JXPZ01001093.1 coordinate 58,845, forward strand.
CGAGGCATAAAGAATCATAGGAACAGTCCTCTGAGTTCCGTTTATATGTATATCTAATTATGACAATTAAAACAATTTTGTGTACTCCATGCTACGTTTAATATTTTTTACTGTTCATAAAAGGTTGAAAGGAAATGATTATGCATTTTAGGTAAAATATTACAGATAATGTGTACATATACAGAGTATATACTCTTATTGGTTTAACAAATTAAGTGTATCGTTTTGTTTGTTGTTGTTATAATATTTGTTTGATGACATATTCAATTGGGTAGCACACTTTGCCGTATTACCCGTACTATTTCCGGCTAATATTGATAAATTCTTCTGAATATGTGAGTGCGATTTTTTTGCAGCATACATGGGAACTTGTAATGTGGATGGAGTTGTGGCTGCACTAGTGCCGTAATCGCCGCTCTCATTTAGATAGATGTCCATATGGTCCACTGTATCGGCATTGGCGAAATTCTGATCACGACGTTCACTTTTTTTCCACAAATAATAGAATTGCACGAGCTCACGCATTGTGCGTGTCCGTACCTACATGTTTAAATTAACTAATTAATACACATTTGTAAAGATTTTTGTGTCAAATTTAATTTACTTGATTTTGACGAATTTTCACAAAGTCTTTGCCATGCTCCTTGATACCCTCTTCAAATTTTTGGCATTCCTCTTCTGACCACAAACTCATCGAGTCTGTTAATGGTAGCGCATTCAGACGTTTGCGCCGCAATGCCTCTCTAAAATCATAGCCACATAGCACCAACAGGTGCAAAGCCTGTTATGAGAATATAGCAAATGTAGCAACCCGTGCACATCATAAGGAAATTATTAAAACAAACCCACTTGCTCATTGTCTTTTATCACGGCGCTCATATCATTTTCATTTGTTTTTGAAAGGCTTGGTGGTATTGATTTACCTTCAGATTTCGATAAAGGATTGTTATTTTGTTCATGTGAAGTCATTGATTTGCTGTTTAGTATGTTCTGGTCCTCGGTTGCTGCGAGTTCTTCTTCCTTTGAAGAGGGCTTAATGTTTCGAGCATCCAACAAATATTCTTCAACCTCACGTTCACTAACTTGACTGGGTTCCCAAATCAGTTTATCTTCATTTTCATAAGGCAGAATATCTCCGTATTGTGACAATCCTTCGGGAATCACAGCTTGATATGCGGACCCAACCATTATCGTTTTCTTAACAATGTCTTCTTCAGCTTCCTCATCATCTCCTTCGCTCTCGTCTTCATCGCCATCATTAGAACTCAATTCCCTGTCTTTTATAGCAAAGTGACATTATTACATCAACATCATTCAATACTATGGGTCAATGAGACAAAGACATTATAGATACCTTTTTCCTGTTCAGCGTTCACGTATGATTGTTCCGGATATAAATCAATTAGGTGTGATCGCTTCAACGAAATGATATCGCTTTGTACAACTACGTCTATGCCAGTTGGTTCGGTACTGATATCAGAGTCCGAATTCGATTTCGAAACGTTTGGGAGCATTGCTTCGTCTTCACCTTCAACAACTCCAATAGAATCTTCCTTTTTTGGAACATTTGCAGAACAATTGTCCTTTGGGAACGGTGGTCCAACATTTTCTTTATAAAGTGTGGATTTACTTCGTTTCTTTTTCCGGTGTGTTATTTCCACTGGCGGCAGCCGTTGGTACTTGGCCAAGAGTTCTTCTAATGGCATTTCACTTTCCTCTTTCAATGTTTGTATTTCATCTGTGGGATCGTGCTCCTCCAATGCAGCTAGTTTTTCTTCATTTTCAAGAGTTTGCTCATCGTCGAAATCATTAACCATCATATCTATTGTCGGCTCAAAATTACAATCAACAGTTTGGGAGGAACTTGGTGATAGTGGCTCAACATAAAAATCTATTTTTTGACGTTTTCGCTCTGGTTTCCGCACCACGGTATTTGTGTCATTGGGATTGCTTCCACATGAATTTTGCGCACTCGTACTTTGATCCGCAAACATTTTTAATTAATCTAGTAGTTCAATTTCTGTAAATGTAGTTTATTGCTACCTTAATTATTTACAAAACTTTTTGAAGCACTTACTAGAATACACAAGTCAACAAGAATACAACAAAGCATACATACATTCAAAACACAAGTAAAACACAAACTCTACAAACACAGCAGTCACATATTGATGACACTGACCAGTGGACCAATCCTCGCACAGTAACAGGAGTTTTATAAATGTATGTTACGCAGGGTTTTGGAAATGGAATTGATTAACCTAAATGAAAACGTCCAAAATTGCAGTATTAAAAAATATAGTTGCAACATTTTCCAACAGATAATAAATTGAAAGGTAATCAATATTGATGTATGTCCAATGATCAATAAAAGGAGATGCCACACTTTTTTACAAACGTTGTACATTGTGTATTACCAAGCATTTCTTTATTCCTTTACTATTAAAGGTTTTTATCATTATTAGTCCGTATATAAAATTCTTGCCCATTAATATCACGAACCGTTACTAATCATCTTAACATAAGTAGCAATACTGAAAAAGACATTTTCTAAAAGTTCGTTTTTTAAAGATTTGGTTTTGTAAAACAGTTTAATGTGATGTAGAGTTTATAATATGGATTTTTATAATTTGATTATTTTGTTATTATTTACTAAAGTTCAATATATGTTTAGATGTTAAATATAAATGTTTACATGTTATTGGACTATTTGCTCTATGCTCTCAGCTGTGTTTAATGGGCATTGCATATTGCATCGCAACATAAACGAATATGCCAGTTGGCACTCCTGCTTTCGAGTATTCAGCTTGATTCGGCCGTATTTGTTGTAATTGGTTCCCGCATACACAAAATTTTCCGTGGACTTTTCTTGTCATATATTCATAATTGTGAGTATCGTATAAAGAGTGTCGGTAATAGTTAAAAAAAATAATTCGTTAGTTCCATGGTTGGGTTAACAGTTAAATCCATAAATTTGGTACCTTTCCGATTATACACATATTCATACATATATTATAATGGATGGTAAAATATAATATGGCGACTGTATACAGCACATATGAATATATATGATATATATATATGAACATGTGTGCAAAAAAGTACATCAGTAGTGTACACACACACAATTCCATAAATATTACGAATTTAGTACATGTTTGGTCCTTTGAAAGCCAAGAAAAAAAAATGTTCAGTGTTTTCAAATGGAATTCCCGATTTTGAAATATGTTCAGTACATTCAACTGATATAAATGTTCGGAATTATTTCATCCTTCATTACTTCATTAAATTCGGATTACATATTTTGTATGCTAAACTAAATCCATTGACATATCATTGCTTAATTATATCTAACTCGAAAATCTTCAATTGCCATCTTAATTAATGTTTGTTATATTTTCAGATATTTTTTAAGTAAAAAACAACCTTACATACCATACAACAAAGGTGACAGACGATTTAAACCCATACAAATCAGCAGACGCTCATGAGTATTCATAGAGACGCCGCTGAACTTGATCGCATTACTGTAAAAATTCGTAATATGAAACGGAGTGCTTCACGAGATTCGCCTTCTAGAAACAATCATTTGGGAAGATCTTCGAGTGGTAGATCAGTAATGGGTCGTGGATACGATAATGGTGGAGGAGTGCCCGGTGATTCGCCCGAGCGCATGTCGCCGGACCGTTTGCGCCGTCGCATTGGCCGGTCGCCAAGTCCTCGTAATCGTTATGCTGTATCACCACCTCATCATGATGAGTATCTCCGAGGACCACCAGTTGCCGACCGTCCCATGTACAAAGTCCTTTGTGTGAGTGCTCTTCACCCCAAGGCTTCGGATGATTTCATAAAAGAGACATTGTATCGGGAGTACAAAAAGTTTGGAGATTTTAGTATTCGTATTGCACACGATTTAGATGAACGCGTCGCTTATGTGTGCTTTCGAACTCCGGAAGATGCACGCGAAGCTAAGCACCATAAACCTCGTATCATACTGTATGATAAAATTGCTGTTGTTGAACCAGTTTTTGAGTCGTCGGCACGCAATGAATACAGGTATGTATATCACATTTCACGGTGGATTTCCATTGAATTACACTATGTGTATGCGTTTAAATCTTCAGGCCTAGAGGTCGATCGTTAACACCTCCGGACTATGACCGTTACCATTACCCAAGGTCGCCGATGGGTCCCGTGCCGCCGTTAGAACATCGACGGCCACCGATTGATCCTTACGATCGTTATGGACCCATGCCCATACATCCTCATAGTCACGCTCGTGAATATCGCGGTCCGATTCATCACGAATATCCGATAGCGCCTCGCGGTCCGCCCATTCACCGAATGCCTCCGCACATTCACGGTGCTCCCGTGCCACATCAATATGGTCCGATGCGTCATATGGGACCACGACCGCATATTCCTTATGAAAAACCAGAAAATAAGAAGGATAAATTCCCAAATTACTTACACCATGTGCAGCCGGAGGACGACCCTCTGGCCACAAGAACACTGTTTGCCGGTAACTTGGAGGTGAACATTTCAGATGACGAACTTCGTCGCATTTTTGGCAAGTATGGCGTTGTCGATGACATTGACATAAAGCGTCCACCACCGGGAACAGGCAATGCCTTTGCTTTTGTTCGATACCAGAACTTGGATATGGCGCATCGTGCAAAGCTCGAGTTGTCTGGACAGTATATTGGTAAGTTCCAGTGCAAAATTGGTTACGGAAAGGTGACACCAGCGACCCGAATCTGGATCGGTGGCCTTGGAGCCTGGACTTCGGTCACACAACTGGAACGCGAATTTGATCGTTTTGGGGCTATCAAAAAAATCGAATACCAAAAAGGCGAACCTTGTGCCTACATTCAGTATGAAACCGTTGAGGCAGCTACAGCTGCAGTGAAGGAGATGCGCGGTTTTCCCTTGGGTGGTCCAGAACGACGCCTGCGAACCGACTTTGCAGAGCTACCCGGAGCAGCACCGGCTACGCCATTCAAGTCGAAACCGCCCTATGAAGATGCTGCACCAGCTGAGTATCGTAGACCCGAGTACGACTATCACTATGACGATCCACATTATATCCCTCGTGGCGGGTACTCACCGTATCCACCGCGTGGTGGTTATAGGGGTAGAGGTGGATTCCGTGGACGTGGTAGAGGTTCGTACCATACTAACTATAATAATGACATACACCGACCTGTTGCCGTTCCGACAACATCAGTTGCACCTCCACCCGCCGGTGTTGAAGATGAATGGCGACGTCCCCCTGGCGAAGGTGGCTATGATCGTGCTAGGTCTGGTTCCCGGGAACCAGGTATTGCTCGCTCGCGTTCGCGCTCCCCTCGCAAACGTACCCAATCCCCGGATTCCGATTCAGATACGTCGTCCCATCGCAATGGTGGTGCCTTGACCGTAGCTCGGAATATATCAGATATTGCACGTAAATGTTCAATTGTTTGGCAAGGTGCACTTGTTCTGAAAAGTTCATTGTTTCCGGCCAAGTTTCATTTGACAGACGGAGACCCTGACATAATTGAATCACTAATGCGCGATGAAGACGGCAAGCACAATTTACGCATAACTCAACGTTTACGTTTAGATCCTCCAAAACTCGAAGATGTTCAGAAGAGAATCACATCTTCGACTTCGCATGCAATTTTCCTTGGCTTGTCATCTTCCACAACAGACAACACAAATACTGACGACTGTGGTGTTCAAACGCGCCCACTTCGCAATCTCGTGTCGTATTTAAAACAGAAAGAAGCAGCAGGTGTGATTTCACTGCTGAATAAGAGCACCGAAGCAAACGGCGTCTTGTACGCTTTCCCACCGTGTGAGTTTTCCACGGAGTTAATAAGACGAACATGCTCAAAAGTTACTGAAGACGGCCTCAAGGAAGACCATTTAGTTGTAGTAGTTGTACGCGGAAGCTCTGCTTAAATCCAATCCACTTTTTATAAAATAAACTTTTTTTTCTAATATCACATTACGGTTACATAATCCGTTGTGCGTACATATGAAGTGAGAACTAAAAATAGTAATTCGGTTTGAACAGATACGGCAAAATCGACTAAGTGAAATCATATATAATACATCTATAACTTTAACTTTCTTGAATCGGTCATAGATATTAAGTTTGAATTTCATACATACATATATTTCATAATATTTATTTGTGTGAATTTGCCACCACATACGTTTTGATTTGCATACATACGTATATGAAATGTATCAGTCATATTTAGATCTATATCAAACTCCGTTTCTACATACTTTTCCAATGAACAGTGACAAAATATTTCGGTCATTAAGAAATTAAACTTTTCTCTTATAAGGAGGTATATATTATATTTTAAACGTTTTTAATCTTCTAGTTTTAACGATACAGTAAAAAAGTGTTTGTCAAATGTATACCTGTTACTGTGAAGAAAAAAAAATGAAAGAAATTTAAAAATATGTAAACAGAACAACAGTGCATGTTGTATAGAGAAAAAAACGTTAGACCTAAGAAAAATTTCGTTCGCAGTGAGTGAATGTGTTTAAAACAACAACAAAGTGTATAATGATTTGCAAAAATTAAAGTAACCCCTTTCCAAACAATGTTTCTGAAGTGCGCCTTTTCTCTAAATAAATGTGTAAAATGTGCTGTTGTACGCACTTTTTAATTAACAATATATACTGTTGTTTCCCCGTCCTCCAACATACGAACGTGAGCTTTGAAGTGATTTTGTATCATTGTCGCTCGCAATGAAAGTGTTAGAAGTAGGTAATTGTGTTCAAACGGAAAAATCAAAAAATAATTGTGCAACACATATACGATTTGTGAAATTTTTAGTTTCATCAAAGATCTCCAACATCAGTTAAGTGCGTATTTGAAAATGTTGTGTTGCAAACGGTTAGTGGATGATTGGAAGTTTCGAATATATAATTGTCTCTGTATGTATGCACGTAGATTTCAATTTATACCTAGAGATGCTTGTATGTGTCTGCATCCGAAAGCATTGATGACTAGGTTGATACTAGTTCCGAAAATTGTCAAGAACATTAAATTCGTGTGTGCGGTTTCATTGCGACAAATTTAATTGATATCTCATGTGGTACTGTGCTCTTCCGAAAAATCCCTGTTAAATTTGTGTTCATCATATATGTGATTCGAATTAAAGAAGCCACATTTTAAATAAACAACTTTACTGGTTGTTGCAAAAGCACATCGAAAGAGAACTGCATGTAACATTTGTTCAAAAATTATATTGAATTTGTACGGTTTTGCAAATTGTTACATAGTTTTCTTGAAAGTTGCATACCTCAATTCGCCAATAGACTTTCCATATGGCGTTTTGCACAATTTCACCAGTGCATTTGTTCCGTTTTCGAAAAATGTAATTCCTTAAGAAAATCATCTATTGTGAGTTGAGTGTTGAACAGTGTGATTCTTTATTTCCTGAACAGTTGCAATTAAATAAATGTCTTATTCTATAAACATGCAACAGATGTAAAACTTTGAGAGACTATCAGTTATTGTTGCAAACCAAATTTTTCAATTAAAATTTACGAACATTTTAAAAAATGACTTAGTTTTTTGGTAAATGTGCATTGTAAGTACAGTATCGTGTGAACTGTGAACTTTATTTAATAAATGTCAAAATTGTACTTGTAGTCGCTTTGTAAGAAACCTGCTGATCATTTAATCATAATAAAGATAATATAATGAAGCAACCGCAAAAAAATTTGGAGTGTCATACACGTAGGATATGTATCCATCTCTTTCTGCATCCCACAAGAAGTTCACCAGAGAACAGTATCCCTGCATTACTCGTTCACCAATCGTCACGACGCAAATGTATCGGTATCTGCAAAGCCATTTGGGACAAGCCATTAAGAAACGTTGCACAAGGTTTGTTTGCTTTCGTTTATGAGTACCCACTTACCTATCATAACATTGCGCCTTAACACGGTTTTTGATTTCCTCACTAACTTGGGCACAAAGGCTGAGGGAAACTCGTGGGTTGTAAATAAAGTCCTCCAGTGATTTGTTCAACACGGATTGGATGATTTTCTCACAAACTTCCTTGTTAATGGGCACTTTCGGCTCAAGTCTGTAGGTGGGCATGTATCGCATGACTGGCTGTTGGTTTTCAGGAATTGTAAAACCGTCAATGTGATATACGGACATCAATAAATAAAAAATATATGCAAATGGTTATTAACCTTAACTGTGGGCACTGCAAATGTTGTACTGAAGCGGCGCCCCGGAGCTACTTTACCTGTGGAGGATCGTGCATTTTTCTGAAATTTACAAAGGGTTACAAATATTTTTGAGTCTATCGTTCATGGGCAATCAGAGACTGGTGGTTGATTGCATGTCAATATTTCACGTGTTTCCAATAAACCGATATCATAAAAATGTCATTAAACATATGTATGTAGCTTTATATAATGTTTATGTGAATTCAATAGTTTATTACCTTTTCGCGTTCTTGCTCTATAAATAAACTAACTAAGCCAGACCAATTAGAAGCCATAAGTAAAGAACGATAACTAACCCCAATATAACAAGCTCCACCGTCATCATTTCGGTGTCTGTACACGTATCCACGAAATGTTGAATCGATATTGTATAGTCAAACTCTATCATTTGTCACAGCCTTTAGTCGGCTTATTTGCATACACAGGTCTCGTAGATTTATAGTCATTTTTACACTGCTACTTGAGAGTCTTACTTACTTACTTACTGTTTATGTGTACCACCGGGCAAATAATACAATATAGTATTATAATTCATAATATTTGCTGTGTACACAATATCAACCATTAATAAGAATTTATATAAACACAAATCTAAAAACTTCGGATACCATTTGGTATTGCATTTTAAGCTTTTGAATGGACCTATACATAAACTTGATAAAGATATATGGCACTATGGTGTAATGTTTATGAATTACTCCAAATTATTTTTTCTTACATCAGCAGCATTTGCGGCCGCACCAGCAGGTTGATTACTTTCAGCCATTGTTTAATAAAAATATTTATAAAATAACTTTAATAAATTTTATCTGAAAACTGTTTGCAATATATATCAATTTATGTCTGTTATTAAAAGTATATTGGAAACAAAATATATTTTTTGACATATAGTTCAAAAACAACTAATGAAACTGTAAACTGTAAATGCAATGGTAAATTAATTTGTAATTGTATACATTGTAATTATTAATAAAGAAACTTATAGTATGTCGAAACAAGTCGGGTTTTTTGATCAAGTGGAAATGCAACACCAATATTTAGCGAAAATAATCGAGGATGAAGATTCAGCAGAATTTTACATTATCTAAAGGATATATTTTTATTCAATAGTGCCAGCATAGTGCCCATTTTATCTTATTAAAATCAATTCAGTAAAATTTCAATTGCAAAAAAAATTCAGTGTTTCATATTACCACTTTATATATTGAAATGTTTTATTTGTTCGTTGCATATATTCTTTGGGAAACAAAATAACAGTATGTAAATTTTATAACGCTCCGAAAATAGCAAACAATAAAAGCTCTGTTTGGGTGTTTTACTTTTTCGATTACCAAACGTGGTTCATAATAAATTTGTTCAGTTTGCAATTCACCTATTATAAGATGTAGGATACAACATGAGTAAGGTTTTCCTCGTGTGGTGGATACGGTAAGTGTTGAAAATCCATGTAGACTCCGTAGTTTTGGACTTGATTAAAACTTCAATCATAAAATGTACAAATAAAAAGTTGGTTACTTAGACAACAAAGATAAAAACAAAGTAATTAAAACGCAATTTTGGTTGGCAATACGACAATATGAAATACAATAGTATATTTATTTTCAAACATTTAATAAGCAGACACACCTTATTTCTATTTGATATAAATAGATCATTTGTTTAATTAATACTCATTTCAGATTGGTCATGTTATTAAATAACCGCCATTTTGGTCCTAATAAATGAATTATGGGTACTTCCCTTGCAGTTAGTTATGTTAATCATTGGAATGAACCTTTCTTAACGAGCCTCTGTTGAACTTGCAAATTGATTCCAGTAGAGCAGAACGCGTTTCACTTTCATCGCATTCACTGTGAAAGTTTGGCGACGAGTGTTGCCTTTCCACTGGTGCTGTTGATGCCTGCTCCTTTGGAATTTCCGTGGGAACTGTTGGTGGACCTGAACAAGTACAAAATAACACGTTCAAATGATTTAACCATGTATAGAAAGAGATAAAAGTCAATTACTTGTATGCTTATTGGGAGAATCCTGGGAAGCTTCCCGTGTCACCGTGTAACTGTGGTCAGAGCTGATTGCCGGCGAACTGTTCACTGAGGATAATGATAAGCGCCCATTGCTGGTTTGCAGCGAATTTTGTTGCTTAAGTTTTGATTGTTTATGTTCCAATCTCTTAAAATAAAAACGAAAAATATAATCACCTCTTTAAGAAAATAATTATTTGCTTTTACCGTTTTATGCTTTATTTTTCGCCTTTCCTCCTCGGAACTCATTAGCTCCTGAACGCGCACAATTCGCTTTTGATTTTTAACGGACTTTTGTTCATCGTGCAAACGATTTTCACTTCTTTGGATAGCATTTTTGATTGCATCTTTGGCGCCGGAGGACAATTTAAAGTTGACCCTGTTCGAGTCATCGCCAGCACTTTTGTTTTGTGCATTTCCGTACTGCTGGAAAAAATTGTGCTTTCTCAATTGGTCCAGGGTTGGCAACCCAGCTCGACAGGCATCTTTGGACAGAATAATTTCCAACAAATTTTCTGTAAAAAACATAGTTTATTCGTTTGTTTCAATAAAATTCAACACAAACATTCAAATCAATAAAATGTTGATGAACAGGTTATCAATTTGATAGGCACTTACTCAATGACTCAGGACAATCGTTAATTTGCCGCACCACCGACTCCTGCAGAGGATATCCCATTGTCATTTCAAAAAGAATGTGGCCATAGCAATATACATCAATGCTTTCGACAGAATGTATTTTACTGTGCTGTACGAAAAATGGACGATAAAATGCGGGAACGCCAAGTATGAAGTTTTCAATATCCAATAGCTTAACACTGTCGTCAACAATTACGATATTGCCCGAGTGCAAATGCCCTGCATAATTGGTAACATGAAAATATTTGTGAGAAAAATGTTTTATTATTTGTTATAGTTACCATGCGGAAACCCCTTTGAATGCAAAAATATTAAAGCGTCCAATATTTGGAGACCATATAAAGCAATCTGATTAACAGTAAGTGTCTTCCTGACTTTTGGATTGCCGTACTTGCTTAAAAAAGTATTCTTTGGTGAAGACATACAAAGTATGTCCTTAAGAGTGCCGTTTTTGTAGAATCTTTAAATGAAAATTACGCACAAAAGCCAATTAAAATAAATCGAAATTTCACAAATCACTTGAAATAAAGCGCACTTACTTGCGAACAACCAAGCAGCCATTTTCATTATGAGAAGTGTATACAATGCTTTCAATATATGGATGCTTGAGTCCAGACAGACTTTTGAGTATTCCTCCTAAATCTTTCTCCTCAATGAACTTTTCCGGGCCATATTCTAACCATTCCAGGACCAGTTCATTACCATCAGTACTATGATTCCCGGGTGCATTCAGACTAGAGCTAGGACTAGCGCTGTCGCCACTTTTACTGTGTTGTGCATTTGACCCACTTTTAACAAGTTTATTTCCAGACTTGTCATGAGGCTTCGGTGTCACCGTAAAGTAATGTTTACGTAGACGCCAACCTACTGCTCCAAGGGAAGAGCCCAGCGCCCAAATACCGTCACCGCGCAAACACAACGAGGCATTTTGCACTGCCTGATCTAAATGGAATATTTCAATTATATTGCTAGTAGATTGTTTGTACGCATTTGGAGCGAAACTGTTTGTCGCATATGTTCGAGTTTGTTTCTCTACTTACCATGAAATGACTGTGAGTAACTGTCCGGATCGACGAACCGCTTCGTCGTAAGTGAAGATGCCAAGATGGGATTCATTAAAATTGTGTTTATGTAAACTTGTAATGCCTGCCTTCTTTCAGCTATAAAGTCTGGTCGCATATTTCCAATGAAACGTTTTTTTGGCAAAGGCAGTTCTATTTGAGCTTGAGCAAATAGGCTCCTATTGAGTTTCTCGAAATCATTGTAGCGACGAAGAATTCTCCAGCAATTCTCATTGTTAAGGCGGTGCAAGCGTAAAACATATTCCTAAAAACCCAAATGTAAATAGGTTTTATTTCAAACCAAAGGAAAATCGATACACTTAATGGTATGTACCACTTGTGTGTTGTGTAGAAGAACGTAATATTGATTTTACTTACTGTGTGACCATTTACTTTTTGAGCTGTTTCTATGACACAACTTATTTCTTGTGTGTCATCGATTTTATTTAGTCGCTCATTTTGTTCAAATACTGCCATCTGCCTGGGACACACTCATCAATAAAAAATTCATTTTTATGCAGTTTACTATTCCATAAATTTACTAATTGCGCAGCCCCTTATATTTCGAGCAAAACATATATATTAATATGAAAAGACCAGTATTTTTATTGAATTGTGAAATCAATTTATACTGTCAATAATTTGGTTCAATACCCTTTTGTATTAATGCGAATACATACATATAGGTCGCCAAATCTATCCAAAATCAAAAACTATAAAAATTCGGTTTTCTCCTGAACATATGCTCAAAAGTGTTCTGTTCCTATATTGTTCTTCAAATTGACCAAGAAAAGCCAAGTGAATCCGGTCTATAAAGATCCGTAATATTGATCAATATGCTAAATAAATTAGCGAGTAAACGTGAAATCAACGTACTAATGGCTTAAGTGTTTTGAAAACCCTTAAAATGATTTAAATTACAAAATATCGAAGAATTTGGAAAACTCAGATGTTCAAATCAAGGAACAATCATTAAAGAATTACAGATTATTCTTGTCGTGAAAGCTGTCACGATTGTATTGTAGTATTGTGACAACACATTATATATTTCGACATATTGGAAAATAAATTCTGGAAATAAATTCAGGAGAAACCACAATCGATGTAATGTTAAAACCGATAAATTTTGTTTAACCGACTATGTCTATCACAAGCAATTACATAGATGCAATGAAAAACTATCGCTGAATTATCTACAGACACTTCAATGTTAAGAATTTATATTTACCATTTAACTGTAGAACATATGTTTTTTATAAATAAGTGAATATTTGTACTTATACCAGATTCCACTGGGTTAGTCCAAATAAACATATATTTTAAATATTTATAAAAAATTGTTAACCAAGTTTACTGAAATTACGGAAGCATGGTTATATCAACTGGTAGTTTACGACTGCAACTCATGGCATTGTCTAACTTTTCTGGAACTCACAAAGAGCAAGCAGACAAATACCGGCAATTGTTGGAGTTGTTATTAACGAACACGGGAGTTGAACTTNCAATTGTTGGAGTTGTTATTAACGAACACGGGAGTTGAACTTATAGA
>JXPZ01001101.1:5162-27736 GCA_001014575.1 Themira minor
TTATTATTATATATACAAATTATTAATAATATGTGTGTATACTTGTCTATTTGTTTGAAATACAATGATTTGCTTTTTACTGTCAAATTTTGTATTTAATATAGGACGTGTATTCACTTTATCATTACAATTGCAACGCACTGAAAGGAATATATATATGTCTCTTATTATGTATGTCTATATGTTTGAAGGGTGTTATGTCGGTACGCATATGGCACTTTAATATCATACAATAACAAAATGGGCAGTTCAGCTATCCCAAAAAATATAGGTCCTGTGTCTAACCGTGGTCATAATTTAAAACTTATTCAAATAAAATTTTTTCAAATTTAATAATCTTACCTATAGCCATTACTTTGTTGGTACCTGTCATCGTACTCGTTCGATATGAAGGAAGTACTCTGATATTTTTCTTCTTCATAATTATTTTGTTCTGTGTCAGCCCAACCACTGGAACTACGAAATGGGTTTAATTCTGTTGGTTTTCCAAAACTGCTGTCTGCAAAATAGACAAGTGACGTGGCTAAGTTTATTGTAGGTTCTAATATATGTGTGTACCTACCGATTTCGTTAACTGCAGTTTCCAAGGGAGCGTGAGGGTGCGATTGAAAGGGATTACTTCCTGGCTGCTCATATTCGCTTTTTTCAGGCATATGTTGACGAGCTGTTTGAACTGCTACATTCAATATGTTTTTTAGAGGTGGCAATTGTGCAGATTTTAATTTGTTGAGAAAAGACATGATGACTCTAATATAAGTGAATGTAGTAAAGGTGGTGGAGGTGGTGGCATATACACTTTTTAACGTAATGCGGCGAGTTTATGTTATTTATACTTTCAATTCGAATGATGAACAAGAATTTAACAAATGATGCATATCGACTCAGGATCCTTCCGAATTTTTACAAAATTTTAGATTTCTTTTCGAAAATGCTACTGGCAGAGGAATGAAACAATATAATATGATGTTAATATTTAATTCGTATGTTATTTCACTGTAAATATCATAACTAATTAAATAATTGATAATATTTACTTAAAATGAGACAATATATGTTGATAATTTGTCTTGAAAAAAACTTATGTAAGAAAACAATGACAAGAAAAATGTATCCAAAATGAAATGAGAATTCGTTTGATAAAAGATGTTAACTATGCGCATGACCTAGCGCATGGAAGATGACATCTGTAAAAGTACATATAAGTTTGTACACACTTATAACTAGGCAACTGACATTCAACAACAGCAACACGGCAAAAAACGCCTTGCTTTTCAAAAACTACATTTTTGGGGAAATAAATACCTAATAAACATAATGAAAACAGTGTTTTAAAACCAAATGCAGTCATATAATTTCAATTATAAATCTGTACAAAACAATAAGGATTTCAATATGACTAGGATGAAAATCCTTTTCTATCTAAGATGCTTTCACGAAAATATCTTTCGAGTCATTCAATATATCATAACAAAGTATAAATCATGAATGCTGCCTATTTCAATTACTAGCATTGATTATTGAACTACTATGGGCAAGTTAGCATACACACTTATTTACTGTGTTTAATCTGATAATCTGGAAGCTCCCCATCAGAAAAATAAACATATTTTGTTTTTTTTAGTTTATTCAAAAATTGGTTGCGTCGAAGTAATGTCTATCAATATACAAAATTTGTCAATACTTACAAATACAATTAATACTCGTTTGCATAGATATTGATTTATCGTACCCTGTTTAATTGCTATAACATGTCTTTCTAACACCTGCCAAAACATTACTGATTTCCTCATCTTTGCGCTGTTCATACAGATTGATGTCATCAACAGTTGTGGTTATCGGATCATCAATATTCGTCGGACAAACGTTAACAGTGGTCGCAAGGGGAGAACTTTGATAGTTTGGTGCTAAACATAATTGGTTTTGAATTAAATCATACTGAGTAGTTGAAATATTGGGAGTCTGTGCTCCTAAAAAGTGATTATAGTGCAAATAGGTACTTTGCAGTGGCAAGGCAATGGGATAGCTGTATGGAATTTGCGTGTAATATGTATTGGTTGAAGGAGCTGGCACGGAACTCGCAAAATTTCCATATTCGTTTGGATGACTGTCTTGATATTTCATCATTTTCTTCTGGTCCATTGAATTGTCATAAGGATCTGTTGTAAATTCCATGTCATTGTTATGCGAAAACTGCGTATATTCATCATAGCTGTGTTGATATATGTTTGGAATGAATTCCGATGATAACTGCATCGGGTGTATGTTCTTTTTAATCGGAGCGTAATGGCCGACGAGACTTTGCGTTTGAGTTTCCTCGTTGTGATAACTGTTAGAATCTATACAAGTTTGTGGTATGTCTGATGGGGATGATATGGGCAAATTTGCAATGCTATTGTTATTTGGTGTGCAATTATCACGAATACTGTCATCGGTACACGATACAGGAGGATAGTATGTACCTTTTACCGAATGCCCATTGTTGAGCAAACCCCGATTATTGTACGTTACATACATTCCTCGACCAGTTACCACAGCCATTGCCGTTGTCACCATTGACGAAGAACTGTGTGCCGAAGAATTTCTTAATTTGTCTTCGCACAATAACGTATCTTTACAATTCGAATTTAATGTATTGTTGGGACGTGTCATATGAACTGTTTTTGCACTTTGGTTTTTATATTTGAATACTTTATTGGCATAACTGCTTTTTGAACAACTCATATTTTGATTGGTTAGGTTCGGCAAGTTATTCACACATGATACACATTCTGAGGTTTCCGGATTACTGTAACAATCACTCGAAATTGGGGACTCTTTCGGCAGGTATGAATTTTCAAAAATGTTTGCGCTATTCTGGTTGGACATGGCAAAATTATTCTCCCCTAATGCTGGTAAGTAATTATATGGGATTTGGCATGTTGATGTTGTGTCATTTTGAATGAATTTTGATTGATTTGTTTGTGTGGTTTCTTTTTGATCTTTTGCATTGCATTGCGTTGAGTTGCTAATTTTCGTCTGTTTTCTTCTCCTGGGTCTATACTTATAATTGGGATGCTCAGTCATATGAATAACACGCAGTTTTTCAGCTTCTTCGACAAACGGCCGTCTGTCTTGGGGAGATAGGGATCTCCATTTTTTACCTTATATAAAAACATACATTAAACAATTTTGACTGATTCATTTAAATAAACATTTCTGTGCCTTACCCAACATTTTACTCAAATCGGCGTTATGAAGGTCTGGGTTCTCATCAGCTAATTTCTTACGTTCAATTTTGGCCCACACCATAAATGCATTCATAGGACGACGAATCCGACTCTCTTTGGCACACTTCATCTGATTATGAGTTGATCCAGAGTGGTATTTAAAATCGATGTCAACATGTTGCCTTTCCGAATATGCACAGTTCTTTGTGTAAATATTTCTTTTATAATCATAATTGCAAACCGCAGTGTCCTCCATGTCATTTGACATGGGAAAATACGATATATTTTGATCTGGTATGTATTTATTCAACATTGCTGAATTCTCCAACACAACAGTATCAACTTCAATAATAATATTAATTACTTTAATATGAGGTGAAGATCTTTGGTCACATCCTCATTTTCATATATGTTGACTGTTATTTTCTATATTAAATGTATATGGATCGTATTCATTGGCATATAATGGAAATCAAAAAGAACTGCATAATAAAGAAGAAAAAAAAACAACATTTAATAACGGAAAGATCAGATCAAAAATATTTTAAATAAAAAACAACAATATAATCGTTTCCAATTCAAAGTCTTACTTTAAATAAGTATTGCCACCAGACCAGCATGAATATCCACAGTACAAAATAATAGTCGTGACAAAATATTTGCAATAGTCACTATTTTAAAATTGCTGATCATTTGATTATCCAATTTCTGTTCCAATAATTGCTTGCAGTTTTAATCATAAAACTGAAATTATCGTATGATTTAAAAAAAAAAGGAGTTATTTAATTGTTACCATTAAAACTTCAAATGAGGTTGTCATGAAAACATAAATTCTTAGGACGTATTAAATGCAAACATTAATCATTCAAATTCTGCAACGATGGCAGTCCCTGTCACTCAAAAGTATGGTAAGTGTGAGACCTAAACATACTTTTTCTCAGCGATGAGAAATGGTATGGTCCATTCTGAACCATAGACCGTTGTGTACAAATACAAAACGCATATAGTATTTAATCATTCTGATAGAGAGTTGTAAAGTAATTATATGTTTATAATTTAAACATAACAAGGATACTATTGATTGAGCTTACCGAAGCTTAATCGATCCTGAGATTTTATTTAATTGTTAATGAGTTTTGATTATTATAATTGCAAATAAAAGAATAACAATGAATAATCATGTTGGTGCTAAATTTTTTATAGTGTGACAATAGTCAAATATTATTATTAACCAGAACAGCACATATCGTTTGATTAAACATACATAATTTACAAGATATAAGTATACATTTTTTTGTTTAAAAATCTTTAAAAGGTTCCGGTATAAATCTTGGAAATTGGGACGAAATAACCCATTTAAAATCAACTCCTTGCATTCGTTCATACAACGTCCATGGGTGCATGTATTGCTATAAATGCGTACGTTTATTTAAAATATATTCGGCAACGGACACATTGACAGTTTTGCCCTTAATCTTTAAAAATAAAAACAGAAAGGAGCATAAAACATGATCGGCATTGCTACCAAACACAAAGCAATGTCGCCCCTATTCCACAGGTTTTTCTTTTCAACGTTGTCCCCAAAAAGGTTTTGTTTAAGCAACTGAAAAATACCAGTCAGTCGTTTTAGTATGCGGTGGCTGTCGATATTCCTTTTTTAATATCGGTAGACATAAATGTAAATTGGGCTCGTGCAGCTATTTCATTATCAAAGAAGACCGCACATTCATCGTTGAACGTTGCAGACAACTTGCGGAGCAATGGTAACGACACACAGACTTGCTACATACGTGGCTCTCGCTATATAGGAAAACTGCTGCTACAGATCGCCATATTTCAAAGCAATTCGGTTTCCGAGAATTCACTTTTAAACACATACCTGGTCACTTATATTCAAATGCTTCCACTCTAGTAAAAGACTAAAGTCATGTCATTTTAAAAAATGGCAAATAAAAAAAGCTTAAAATGTAGTTTGGGTTTTGTACTTATCTAAGCAGTATTCCTTTCAACAAATAAAATTTAAGTGTTATGTATAGTTTATGATTACAATTTAACACATTACTAACAGTATTTCTCAAATCTCATAATGGTTTATTTCAAATATAGGTGTAATGGATAAATGTACCTACAATGAGAACAGAGAACCCACTGAATTATATAATTATAAATATTATTTCATTTGTGCATGTCTAAACAAAAGAACGTGTATAATAACCTCCTTTCGAACGCTATAAGTAGAAAGCAACCTATTTGGATGGTTTAACAAGTAACACTCATCTATTCTAACAATGTAGACAAGATATATGGTATATATGTTTGAAAAAGATACATATGTATATTTATTTACATGAAAAAGAATTGCTGAAATTGTAGCAAAAAACATTGTTTGCCTTCCAAATTGTCAAATGATCCTTAACATAGATGAATGAACATTCATTAATCTCAAACATAGAAAATATACTTTTGCAACTCAATATTTGGAAACTTGGCCTGGTCTTATAGGCCCTTATAATCTTAAATAGGGGATGAATTTAAAAGAATATCAATGAAGAAATTTGTACTGTTCATTAGATTCTTACAAAGTGCAGTGCAGAGGATGTACATGCATGATTTTTATGGACTACACTTTTATCTCGAAGACTGTTATAAAATAATTTATTTATTATGTTATAAAATAATTTATAAAAGTAAAACATACATTTTTATTATTATATAATTTATAGTTATTATTAAAATTTTATACATTGAGCTCTACTCTGAAGAGGTGTGTNGTAATTTTGGCAAACATGTGTGATACATTATTGGCATTTGCTATGATTATTGCCCATTTTTACTTAGATTGCGACTATTTATCACAGAATGCACTACACGGTATCATGCATTCCAGGTGCATTTTATGGTCGCTTTGGTTTAAAATCAAAAGGAAGGAAAACACACATTTGTGTAATTTTCTNCATTGCCTTTACAATAAGTTTTCTACCGGATTTCACTAAGATTTTCTTTTGTTTGAAAGTACTTAACATACAAAAATTGTTTATTAACAAAATATTTCGATTGATTATTTATACTATTTTATTTGCTAGTACAAACTTTGTGTTAATGTAAAATGTAAAAAAATATACATTGAGCTCTACTCTGAAGAGGTGTGTCCATTGTTGAGCAACAGTATTGATCTAGTTGCCGTTCATTGGCTATGTTCATTTAAGAGATTTTTGTATAGTTAAATTGTTACCTGTCACTCTTTTGTATGTGGCTGTGCTTATCTGAATATAAAAACCAGTTCGTCTCTCTACTCAAGTTGTGCAGCATCCGCAGCTTCTCTTAATTTGAGGTGACCGGTTATTCGAGGAACAGTCATATTTGCAACGGCATATGTATAAATATATATATATACGTAAGAAGGTATATAGGGGTTGTGTTCATTTATAATATCCTCTTTACGAAAGTGCATACCCATTGAAATATTTTAGCGCCCAGTTTGAGTGACCAATAGTAACATTTCATGTATAATTTTACACACATACATTTTATAACATTCACATAAATAGGTATAAGGTGAATACTCTTTTTGATTTGATCTAAAATTGCTATTTCAATTAATTAGTATTAATTGAAAAGTCTAAAACCGTATTTAATTATACCCACTACAGGAGTTTAAAGGCATATATATTCGGAATAAGGATCACCTTTTATGTTGACACGATTAGATGAACGTAAATACAGTTTTAAATGCTGAATTATTTGGCATCAGCGGACCAATTTACATTCTTTTACTTGTTTTGTGTCATTTTATTATACAGTGGATAAATATCTGTTCAAAATTGAATTTCTTGTTCACCATAGTTTATAGTAGTAAATTTTGATCATAAACAAATAAAAACGAAATTCACCCTAAATGGTTCGCATGTATTATTTTCATTTGGGTATCAAAAAGCCTTTGTCTAAAAAAATAAACAGCTACGGAGGTTTAATAGAAAGTCGTATGTATTGCCTAGATTGAGAAGAGTGTAGTTATGTAGTTGTTTTAGTAAAAAAAAAACTACTTTTTCGTTAGTATATTTAAGGAAAAAGACCAAACAAATAAAAACGAATAGTTTAAGTGAGAAAAAATAACCTTTACCTCTATTCCGATTGGACCTCCTTTGCATTTCAACATAATACCAATAAGGTTCATTTGAAATTCATTGTTTATGGGATAATACAACCAAAATTATATTAACTATACATATTTTAAAGAAATGGCCGTTTCTATATTTATAAAAATTGTCCGTCATTCCAGTCTGAAATCTACCCATCTATGAAATACTTCTTACATTTATTAAACCATATCCATATGACTGTTGAAAACTTAATAGACCCCCAACAAGTTGACACAGATGAATGACATTTTTTATGAGAACTTGTTTTTGTTGAGCACAGGGCCTCATCTGTCATTAACAATGGGTAATATCGGTGCTAGGTTACATACAAATCGTTCCCCCGTGATACCTTAGAACAAGTTATTAAAAAATTAATTTTTATCCGTGGAGAAATATAACCGTAAATATATTTACAAATTTACAGTTGTTATTGTTTTTATTATAGTCTTTAACATATGAAGACTGAGAAGAATAAAATGATGTAAGTTCCAAAAATTAGCTTACTGTGAATGGTAACAAAAACTCGGTAAGGACCCTGTTTATTTGTTTCATTTAGTATATTTCCATTTCCTACATAAGAACTTTTGTGTTTTTTATGTGCAACGTACGTTTAAAAGAAAGGAAAACAACATGTATTTTTTACAACTGAAATAATTATCCGTCATATACACATGTAGAAAAAATATATACACATATGTGCACTTAACTTTGTAAGAACTACGTTCTAAAAAATTTGAAAATTAAGACAACAATTGGAAAACTAAATGAATTTAACACTACATTACAAATAAATGAAACATACATGTTGCATCTAATTTACTTATTTCGTTGTATGCTTTGTATAGATCATTTGTTGATCAGCATTAAAAAATTACTTGCACACCTACATGTACATAAATATATAGACGAGTAAATAAATGTACATTTGCATGTAAATATGTACATTCTTTTATATTTCTTTGATATTCATTCTTCACTACTACATTTTCATTCATTATGGTTATTATCTCAAAGATATGTATCTACGCTTGACTTGGGTATAATTAAAAACAAAATAAAGTCTACCATGGGAAAAATGTAAATATTACTTGTAATTTGTTAGCGGTGATGTGGATGTTCGTGATTATATGAGGGTTCCATTTTTATATTTTTTTTTGTTTGTTATTTTCCTTTTGAGACGACGGCAATAGCAATAATAGTGGTGGAGCTAACTGCAAAAGCAACAAGTAAAATTTGTAGAAGGGCCGTAAACATGTTGCTTAATGCATCATTTTCCGTTAACTTTTCCTTTGCTATATTTTCCAATTTTCGTGTGATGTCGGAAATTGTATATATATATATTAATTCGTATATACATAGATACGAAAAAGGTGCAACTTCATTTTGAAAACATAAGTATAGTATTATTTTATAATATTTTACCTTTTAACATGAACGTTTCTTGGGATTATCTTCAAGATTGAACAAAGTATACGATTTAAAATGTTTTAAGAATGCACTATAAACATGCTTTTATAGGTTTGATTTGAATTTTATATTGTTAGTTCTCTTGTAAACAGCTGTTTTTACTATATTTTCAATTAATAAGATATTTTTGCATCGAAAATTGTTAACATACTTAGTATTAACACTTCGTATGCTGTTTACTTTGTGAACATTAATAAAACGAATGTACACTGTTACAAAAATCGTATAAACTATCACGATATGTACACCGCCATCTCGCACTAGCAAATTGGCAAATCTAAAACTGACTAAACTGACTTCGAGAAGCGACGCGCTACCATCACTACATCAATGGGAAACGACCTGTATGAAATGCACTCACACAAGAAGAACAGAGAAAAAACAGTCAGGTACCACTTTTTTCTCTTGAGTATGAACAGATCGGGCATGAAGTCAAGCGAAACGATGAGTGAGTGGAGTAAACGTTGAGTTTGGCCTCAACTGACTTTTTGTACATGAATGAGTATTTTCGTATTTTAATTATACCTATGTATGAGAATTTGTATGTACTTAAAGTACATTTATAAGCATTACACTAAAGGGTAAAGGAAATGTTTAAAATTGTGTATCATCTGTAATATTTAATCAAATAAAATATAATGAAAGTTAACAATAGTGCTGACATTACAAATTTTAAATAATATTCGGATTGGTATTTATATAGTTTTAAACATATATAAATACATGTATGTTGTATACGTATTTATGTTTTCACATTGTCAAAAACAATTTTTAGAAAAGTTGTTTAAATAAGTTAAAATTCAAATAATACAAATTATCTCTATTTAAAATAAATAAATATTTAAGCTTCTGCGAGAATTATACTTAAAACTAAATTATGTACTGAAAAGACGCATACGCTTACTCATGCTTAACATATTAAATATTCTTTTAAAATAAAATGCAAATAGCATAGTTTGTAACATTTAAGTTTCATCGCAATTATCCGAAATATAATGATAAATAACCTATGATTTATGGACTATTCGTTGCCTTAATTTATGAAACAATAAGTGCATTTTTATTTGTTATTTATGTTTTGTTAGTATTTTCTTTATTAAAAAGAAATATAATTTCAATGATGGATAACATATTTGGTATGTAAAACAAATAATTTTGTATGTAAAATGTATACATTTGATATATATAGGATTCTCCTACTCATATTAGTGAACAACTANCATAAAATATGAAATATAATTTCAATGATGGATAACATATTTGGTATGTAAAACAAATAATTTTGTATGTAAAATGTATACATTTGATATATATAGGATTCTCCTACTCATATTAGTGAACAACTATTGCCAACTACTATTATACGTTTTACTCTGCAAATACAAAGTTCCTTTTTTTCGGTATAGAGGTTGAACCACTCACTATCTCTGATAAGAACGAACTACACCTACAGCGAAATACACTGAAAGTTTTTTCCTTCTTGTAAATACGAATATGGGCTCGACTTAACGAACACATCAATCAAATATGATAACAAAGGCTCTTTTAAATGTTTTCATTAAAATGTATAACAATACATTTTATATCATTTATATTTCAAAATCATTAATAATTTTTGAATTGTTTTGTGCACTTTTCTATGTGTACATTGCGTTCATTTTAATCAATCGTCGTAAAGAAGAATTTGTATATGGAGTCTCTTGAAAAGATCCACAAAAGATAAAAGCATCGAAGTCACACGCCCATTTTAAAGATTGGCAATGATTTTCACTCATCGTACATGTGTCCGCATATATATGGACATGGACATTTGTATATGTATACAGGTATGTTCAAATGGTTTCAAGTATTATAATAAATAATAAGTACACATATTACGATAATATTATATATTTATTTCTAACGTATATTCTGTATATCTGTTTAGGGTTAACGAATTGTGAAGAATTTTTATAAGCAAAGCTAGGGATTTTAATGATTTTATTTTATTTACCTTTATTTAAAAAAGGATTTTAATAAGCTTATCGTTCATAAAATGTTCTCATAGGAGCATACATTTAGGATTCATACATATCAAAAATATACGTTTATCGACGTCTGTAAAAGTGATGAAATAAATCTATTAATATTTCGAAACTTAATATCCAAATAGAGGATAATTATTATATAATTATAAGCAGTTAGATTATTAGTATAAGATGTTTTGTACAATATGGTGAATGGCATTTTTCAAATCATAACAAACAGGGGAAATAGGTATATTTCATTTGAGAAAATATATTTCCATAGAGAAAATATATTTTGAGCCAGGATTTGATTAAGCCATGTCCGTCTGTTTGTTTAATGTACGATTGCAGTCAAACAAATAGACTTAGGTGGATGAAATTCTTTGTGAGGACACATTTGTACTTTTTTATTGAAATTGGGCTATATCGGTGATGGGATTTTGGTACCTCGTATAGAAATCCAATTTTTGACCCAGCTAAAAACATTTTATAACTGCCCAAGAGCGAACGTTATTGGAACATACACTTATATGTACTATTGAAACAAGGGATTCAAGTTTTTCCCAAATAAACATTTAAAATCCATTAACAATTTTTCTTAATTTTTTGAATGTGGATTTGGTTTATTAACAGAATACTTTGTGAATCATCCAATGAAAGTTTTTATCAAAGCATCGGCCAGACCGATTATACTTTTCTAGCTATTTGTTCTCCTAGTTTCCTTTTTACTTATGTACATACACTTTAACACATTACCTAATCTACAAGAAGACGGTTGAAATGTGCGAAATTGAAAATGACTAACGGTTTGATAATTCGTGGGTATGTATTTGGTGCCTATTTGTATTCTTTGCTTTGTGAAAATAGTTGTTTGTATAACAGCTGACCACATTTTAAGAAGACCGGTCGTTTTCACATTCCTTAACCTCAATTTTAAAAGAACACTAATAATAAAGATATGTCAGAATCCAATAATAATGAGAAAGTAGCCAGTAGTATTACTGTTGTTAACGAAAAATTCAGGGTTTGTTTATGTGTACATGTTTATGTGTACATAGAAACATGCTATATCACACTGTGTAAACTTGAAAAGTATATCGATTCCAGCAGCGCAGTGTTATATTCCATTGACTGTAGGTTTTAAGAATAGAGAGTATTGGATCAACATACTAAAACGTACGCCATAGGCATATAACAGACTCTTGGCTCTTGGATCAACAGATCGATACTGGCTATCATTAGTACATTACAGGAAAATCTCAATTATATCAGGAGACAAGCAAAAGCCAAATCGAAAGAAGAGATCTCATCTATCTCTAACTCTCATTTTTTTTAGATTGATTATTGTACAGGTTTACATAAGATCGTCCACATTAATAAATATTAACGGTTATGTGATATTGATTGTTCCATTTTAATTGCACTCTTTACTCTAAGCGCAATGTATGTTCGTTCTTCATATGAAAGCGACCTAAATAGCATGTGTCAATTGAGAATAACGTATTTGGCACATGTGAACAGTCATATAGAGTACGGCATTTTATAAAAATAAATGTGTTTGTTGTGTCAGCACATAAGTTTTAAATCATTTTAAAATTCTGTATACGGCCTTATATTCATATATTTGTTGATAAAGCCGGAGAAGCCGATTCTTTTATGGCAGAAATTTGGTTAATAGTTACAGATTGAATTCGCCAATTAATTTAAAAAGAACTATTTGCAAAACAAAAACTGACCTAGAAAACAAAATATATTATCCCATAAAAGGAATTTTTTTGAGAACACAAAAAAATGGATCTTGTTGGTCCAGAATTAAATGAACTTTTCTCGGCTGAGGAATTCAACGAAATTCCCACAACTGCATTAGAAAAGCTTAAGAAGTATTTGGAACAACTTCATGAAGAATATTATAAAGAGAAAGCCTCGGCTAGCAGAGTGGGTATGTAACTCATAACTGGTGCAATATAGTGTAGTAATGTATACTGTATTGCTATGTATTTAAATTTATTGCAATATAAATTTCTTGAAATAAAATACGTATATACATTGCATGTATATGTACGTATGCATATAGATGTTCAATCCAGAACAATTCCCTAGTTAGGTCGTTCAAACGCAAAAACAAATATATATTAAAACTAATTTTGGAGCACTGCAAGTGTTTTTATATTGGAAGTACTTAAAATTGTCATCTATATATTTTAAGTGTTTTGTAATATGGATTCTCAAGCAACACGGCTTTCTCTGCAGTAAAAAATATAACAACTTCAGGATATTCTGAAAAATTTTTTTTAAAAATGTAAACAGAATTTTACTAAAAGAAATCAAAAAGTATATTCACAAACCATTACTTTTATTTACTTTTAAATTTGTATGTAAAATAAAAAAAATTGGAATTACTTTTAATTTCAGCCGATTATGAAAAGCAAGTCGAACAGTTCCAAGCACAATTAGAAGATTCACAGCTCAAATTACAGAACTATGACGCAAATGTCACTGAACTACGTAAACAACTGGATACTGTTTCGCAGGAACGTGTTCGTTTGCTGGAGATGTCGAACTCTTACGAAAAAGAAATTTCGAGTATACGCCTTGAAAAAAACAGTGTTGCAGAAGATCGAGACTCTTTAATGAAAGTTATTGAGCGCCAGAACTCAGAGCTGGATAGATTACAGCAGGAACTTCGTTCGTACCAGCAACAGCTGAAAAATGCAATTGCAGCGAAATGTGACGCTATAGCCCGCATTGACGAAATCGAGAGCAAAGAAGTATCAGTTGAATTTCGCGAGCGCCGAATGGAGCAGGAGCGTACCATGTTCCAGAACCAAGTTCAAGCTCTTACAGATGACCTAAACCGTAAAGTGAATGAATTGAACAATTTGCGAAGAGACAACACTATGAGAAATATCCATTTGGAAGCTCGTTTAGAAGAAAAAATCGAAGAAATAAAAATAGCTCAAAAACAAAATTCTCAATATAAAGAAACAATCGATGAGCTCAATGCCAGTACACAAGAACTTTCAAATAAATTACATATTAAAAATGAAGAGATAAACAAAATGATGGACTTTTATAAGAAAGAACTAGATGCGAAAACGAAGTTAACTGAATTGTATAAAAGTAATTACGATGACACTGATATTGAACGTAATGAACTCAATAACGTTATTGCTGATATGAAACGTATGATATCTGAAGCCAGCGAACAGTACGGGGAACTTGAGACTAAATACAAAGCGACGTTGTTAAAACACGAACAAGAATCGGAAGAGCAGAACAAAACTATTGAAACGTTAAAATTCGAAATTCAAAGTGCTAATGACTTGCTCAAAGAGGTACAGCAGGAGAGCGTTGAAACTACCATATCTAAAATAGCGCCGTCGGCATCGATCGCAAGCCGTTTGATAAGAACTGACATGTCACTGACACAGCTGTACGCGCTTTACGCAAAAAGTTCCGAAGAATGTGAACTACAGAAAAGGGAAAATTCCCGATTACAATTGCAATTAAAATCTATATTGCAGGAGCTAACCGAAAACGCACCTTTAATGAAGAAACAGGAAATCGAGTATGAAAAACTCATCGAAACCCATAATATTTTGTTGCAACAACGTGAGGACTTAATGAATAAGAACGCCGATATGGAAGAGATCATGACGACAGCCCATTCAAAAATCAATTTCATGGAGCGTGAAAATAAGAAACTTAAACACTTACAAAGTGATCTGAGTAGGCAGGTATGCCTCCTTTTGAAAGAAATAGAACGAAACAGGACTGGTGGAGTAGTCGATGACGAACAAATGCCAAATGATCAACTGACCAAGAAATTTACTATGGACGACGTTATTTCGAAGAAACTGGTCACATTTAGAAATATTCCTGAGTTGCAGGCTAATAATGAAAAACTCCTACTCCTTGTGCGAGACCTAAGTGAAAAACTGGAAAATGCCGAGACATTGAAGCTCGAATTGGAAACCGCAGCATTTAAAGAGAAAGTGAACCAATATGCCGAGAAAATTCAAAGTATGCAAGAAATGTGTAACCAGCAAAACAGCACTATTGCAACAGTGGTTCATAAATGTGAACGTTATAAAAAAATGTACTTCAATTTGCAAAAACAATTGAATAGATCCGGCACAACAGTGGACATCAGTGATGATGAGGGCAACGACGTTGACATGAAAGATGTCAAGAAGAACACATCAACTGACAGAGAGAATTCAGGACAACGTATTGCCGATTTGGAAAAGCAAATCGCCGATTGCAACGATAGATATAACCGATTGAAGGAGCAACACGAATATTACTCTAAGGAGAAAACTAACAACGAACGTATTTTGAATGAACAAGTTGACTCAATGCGAGCAGAACTACGAGAGCTCACTTCCACCAACTGTAAGGTGGTGTCGTCTCTAGAATATACAAAAGAGCAGGTTAAGTTACAACAGAAAAACATATCGACCTACAAAAATCAAATTTCGACACTAGAAGACCGTAATAAAAATTATGAAACGACAATAGTAAAACATGAGCAGACCGTGCAGTACCTAAAGGATGAAATCATGAAAGTTCAACAAAGTAACGCAGCATTCGAAGCTGAGCTCACGCATTTGCGTCAAGAGAATCGATTGCTTAAAGACACGATCTCACGGTTACAAACTGAAAAGCAAGGATACTATCAGCAACAACAAAGTCAAAGTCTTTTAATGAATAATTTGGAAATTATCAAATCGAACTTGGAACGGTCGGAAGTGGAAGGGCGGGCACGACTTGAGCAACGCTTGGAGGAAACTGTCCGTGAATTGTCGGCTCAAAGGCGCCGTTTCCAGGAAGATGAGGATCGATTCCGTGAGACAACTAATGACCTGAAGCGCCAAACTGAATCGGCAAAACAAAGAATGGAAGAAGAAAAATTGCAAGCCAACAAACTTCGGGACGAACTTATGCGTATGCGTGAAGAATTGAAATGTAAAACAGCGGAATTGGATGATCTTAGTAAAAAGTTGCAAGAAAGCCTTACGCCGTCGAAAAATGATAATCCTATTGCACTGGCCAACAAAAAGATTCGCGAGTTGGAGCAAAATCTTGCAGAAGCCAAAATGGAAATATCTGCGGTGACTGCCTCCTTACACAAACAAAAAGAACACGCTGACCAATATTATAAGATGTCTCAGAGTGCTGAAACTGAGATTAAGAATTTGCATGAAATGCACACTAGCTTTGTAGCAAGAGCCGAAGCTGAAATTAAGGATTTGAAAATGCTTGAGCAGAATTTAAAGGCACGCATTTCTGAATTGGAAACGGAAAGGAAACTGGAAAGCCTTGCCACCCGTGCTCCCACGTCGAATGAGTCGGACCAATTGTCGAAAACTACAGATGAACTGAAAGATTGTCTTCAGAAATTGAATGAGTCTCATCAAAATTTGAATGCGTTAAGGTTAGAAAATGCAACACTCTCAGAAACACTTAGTGCTGTTGAGACCAAATACGCCAATGAAATGATGATGCATTCATCGGATATTCAGGAATTAACAAAACTTAAAGAAGCATTCGCAAAGGTTAGTTCATTTTGTTTAAGATTTTATTTTTTTTATAATTTTATTCGACTATTCCAAAATTTCTATTTTATTACTTAAAACTTACCAAAAATGTATTCTTTATTCGAATTTGATTTTATATTTATTGTATTTTTTTATTAAGGTACAAGATAAATTAAATGAACAACAAGTTGGCAGTGATGAGGCCAAAATGGCTTTTGAAAGCCTTAAAAAAGCACATGACGAGTCATTGGTTATGTTTGAAAATGAGAAGAGCGAGTTCGAAAATCGTATCAAGGATATCAACAATCTAAACTCCAGCCTTCACGACCAAATCGAAGCACTGACTACCAAATTAAACATCCTTAGTCAAACCACAACCAGTAACGTCTCAATAAATGAGTCACAAATGGATACATCAACATCGGAACTGAACCGTTCAGTCATAGAGCAGGATGGTAGAAATTATGAGCAATTGCTTCAAATTGTAAAGTACCTTCGACGAGAAAAGGACCTTATTGATGCCAAATTGGATATCATAAAAGCAGAAAACTCACGACTCGTATCTGAAAATACTATGTTACAGAAGAAAATCGATGAGTTGCAAGGTTTCCTGAACCAGGAACGAACGAAATCACAAACCGCCCAAGTGTCTGCTTCGAAACATGGGGAAATTTTACGTAAAATTGAAACCCTCAATGCGATTACAGATAGTAATCGAATTTTAAGAGAAGAGCGAAATACTTTGACACAACGTGTTAAGGAGTTAACGGATCATATAAGCTCCATTGAAAAGGAACTATTTCCATTGCAGAACCAAAATCGTGACTTGGGTTTGAAAGTGGAAGAGCTTAGTACGGAAAATACATCATTGCGTTCAGAAGCAGTAAAATGGCGGCAACGTGCAAATGTGTTGGTTGAGAAAAGTAATAAGAACCCCGAAGAGTTCAAGAGATTACAAATGGAGCGTGAGAGTCTGGCGAAAATGTTAACGGCAGACAAGGAAAACTTGAGAAAGTTGACAGAGGAGTTGGAAACAGTTAAGACTGAAAAATTGCGCCTTGAGAGCGAACAAGCCGCGTTTGAAAAAAATAATCAAACACTGAATGCTGAAAAGAAAAAGCTATTGGACGAGAATTCCACGCTGAGACAAAACAATACGCGTATAATACATGAAATTATGGAGTTGAAAAATAACTTGCTGAGTAAGGAGGAAATTGTGCAGAAGCTTCAAGAGGATTTGGTGTCCAAAGATTTACTACTACATGATTCTAAAAATAAAGAAATTCAAATACGTAAAATTGCTAAAAGGTATAAAGACTCCTATTTAGAGCTTTCAAAGGCTTCTGGCAGCGGCACTGAGGGTGGACAGACATCAAATGAAAATGTCGACTTGGCTAACAATGCTAACGATGCAGTCGGTAATAATGCAAACACAGGAGATCTGGAACAATACCGGAACACAATTGAGGAATTGAATACCGCGATTAACACTACTCAGTCTGAAAATGATAAACTTCGAGAGGAAATCGGAGAGCTACGAACCGCTGTGTCAGCCGCAGAAGATGAAATTCATTTAAAAAAAACTATATCGGAGGAGTTGGAAAAGACAAAAGCTAAATTGCAGGAAGTGTTGAATGCTCGTGAAAATAATGACATTTTAGTGAACAACCTAAGAAGCCAACATGAGGAGACAGTAAATAGGCTCACTCGTGAGATAGAATCGTTGCAAATGCGTGTAAACCAATTGAATCGCCAACAGCAAACCAGTAAGCCATCTACCAGCTCTGTTGTGATAAATGAAAAGGGATGTATTTCGGAATCTTCGCCGAGAACTGCGAATGTAAAACCAATGTCGGGTTCTGCCTCCGGACAACAATCTGCAACAGTTCAACCGTGGCGTGGAAGTGAAACTCCTCTCGCTAGTATCCGACCAATAACCGTTCAAAATACCCGTACTGCTGCTATACTACCGACAAGTCAGCAACCGAACGTTGGGGGAACGACAACATCTTCCTCATCAAACAGTAACACCGCACTTGTTCCCCCTCAACAACAAGTTCATACCACCGGTAGCACCTCTGCAGAGTCAATGTCTTCTTCGCCAACTTCCTCACATACGGATTATATGCCATCTACTAGTTCAACGTCTGTTGTAGTGGCTGCTGTTCCTCCAATGGCTTCGACATCTGCGGAGAGTTCACAAGAAGCGGAAAGTATTCAACAACAACAAAGTGATTCACAGATTCCTTTGAGCGGCGCCCAGCAACAAGTAGTTGCCCTGGTTTCTCCTCGCGTTGAGGGCTCGTCACAATGTACTACTCCGTCCAATACTCAAACACAACAAGAACCCAATAATCAGCAACCGAGTACCTCAGGGTCATCAGGCTTTACGCCTCACGTATCTGTTAGTAGTCACATTCGACACACACCGTCCAGCAGCAACGTAACAACATCCCAAGCCGGTTCTTCCGGAGCCCATAAAAGACCAAGGGATATTGAAGACAACAGCCCCAGCACCAATGATGACTGTGCACCCGACATGTTAAAAAAACATCCCAAACTAGTTCGAATTGCTCTAAATGAAGATGAAAGCGTATTACAAACTGGAGTTACTGATTCCGAAATCGAATACCAAGTTCCAACTTCTTCACAACGTGACCAAGAAGATGATATTGTAGTAGTGGATTCTGATGCTGACGATGGTATGGTTGAAGCTGACGATGGTCCAGCGGATGGTGATGCTGAGCATGAGGGTTATGAAGACTCCTACGAACAAGATGCCGACGTTGATGAAACAGAAGGACCCGAAGTTAATGAAAGCAACATCAGAACGGACATGGAAGTGGATAATAACGAAGTGGATGTCGACGAATGTATTCAAGTGCAATGCACATCTGACATTACTAGTGATCCCAGCACCAGTCAAGCTGCTTCTGAATCAATAGATAATAGACAACAAAGTCACACCATAAGCAGTGGAAGTTCTGAAACCAATGCCAATAGTACTCCCACAAATACATCTCCCTGGATGCAAGCATCATCTTCGGGTTCGTCATTGACGCGCCAACAAAAAGCAATGCTAAAAAAGCTTAAGCAGGGAGCCGAAGTAAAAACGGAGGAAAATGAAATCAAACCCACTGGAGACGAATCAAATGATGACAATATTGATGTGGAGGAAGTCTTCGTTCCAGATGATGGCGATACGGAAACCAAGTCATCAAAGCCATCTACTTGTGATGACGTTAACAAAACAACAGAAGAGCCCGCCGCTTCAGAGAACTTAGAAGTCGACGATGAATCCGAAGAGGATTTCTCCGAAGAAGTAGTAGCTGGAGACAATGCTAATGAGAGTATGTTTAATGGTAATATTTACTATCAAAAAATTAATGTTTACGTTTTTTATAGGAGAAACAAAAAACCATGTTGCCGAAGTACAGCAAAGTCAGGTGGACGCTACTTCCGAAGACAATGAGGGAATTGATGCGGTTTCCTCAGAGGGTGAGAAGCAAGCAGTGGAAGAATTAGAGGTATTTTGTTATTGAATATCGCCTTTTTTTTATTTAAAATAAAAAACAAATCTGGCTTTTACAGGAGGAAGGCCGAGAAGCAGAAGCATCCACTTCACAGACCATTACTACTAGATCAAAGTCTTCCAAGAGTGCAGGTCGCCGTGCCAGAGGATACAACAGGGGTAGTGCTAGACCCACACCGATCGTGTGGCAAGGTAAATATACAAAATTAATCAGATTTACAATGTAATATTTACTCCCCTCTCAAAATCAGATGGCCCCGGAAATTCTCGAAATGCTATGATGAACCAACGCATTCAGGAGCAAGGCAATATGCGAGGTTTCCCCAATCAACGCACACAACGCGGCAGACGAATGCGTCGCCCTACTGGAGGCAATTTTGCCAACATGCGTTTTCCTTAAACATTAATTTCAAATTAACCTTTGAATGCGTTGGACACAATTATACATATATTTAATAATAAATAAGTAATAAGGACATTTTCCAATAGTTTTTCATCATACCTATTATTTAATATGAAATAAAAGAAAAAGAAAATACACTTTCCTAAAGATTTTGTTTTAAATACAACAGTTTTAAATGGCGACATATCCAGACATTAATTGTAGCAGAACGAATGTTAAATTCTTTTATATGTATCACGACACAATATTTCAGGCCACCTTGAAGTTTTGTCCAACATAAAACACGCTAAGAAAAGACTAATTTTACATGTGGAATTCAACTGAAATAAATTCATAACCAAACACCACCTTATTTTCATTAAATGTGTTGAACCAATAATAAATTGTCCAATGTTGTGTAGTTCCAATAATGTGGAAGTTTGCCAATATGTGAGATATTGTTTACAAATTCTTTAAGCATAAGGATTTCATCACAACTTACAAAACGCAACATATTTAAGTTGCTAAACAAAATTCCATTACACAGAATATTAAATAAAAACACTTGTTTACGTTTCTATGCAAACATCTTACGAATGCACTGCAATTTATTAAGAACGTGGGCGTTCCTTCTTTTCCTTATAAAGAGCTAACAGTGAGACGTTTGCGACTTTAACAACCTTGAAACGTACGCCGGGAATATCACCGACAGCGTGACCTTTACGACCGAATCCAGCAACTAAGACTTCATCGTTCTCTTCAATATAATTTAAACTGCCGTCACGAGGAACGAAAGCAGTAATTTTCTTTCCATTTTTGATGAGTTGCACACGAACGCACTTGCGGATGGCAGAGTTAGGTTGTTTTGCCTCAACACCGCTGTAATGGAAAATGTTTTAAAATCGATTTCGTAATGGTATTCCAAAAAAAAAAATTATTTTCTCGTTGCAGTTATTTGCAATCAATAGCTCACAGTATAATCCTGTGATTTGATTTCAATATAAACAAAACACAAAAATATACTGCGTGCCGGTGATTGCAGTCTAGTATTTAATTTGCATTTACTAACTACATTTAACACTCACACTTTTTCCAACACAATTCCCTTAGCGTGAGATGCACCTCCAAAAGGGTTAGCCTTCCATCTTGTGCCTAAATGGGCTTTTTTGTAATCTTTATCGGCCCAGCGTTGATCGCGACGGTGATTGACATGCTTCCTGGCAGTACGAAGACCTCTTGGTTTACCTAAAATATACAACGGACATATGCTGATTAATTTCTATCAACAAAAGTGGTATTGTTTGGAAATATTATTAAGAATTAATGTCTAAAAGTATTCCTCGGATTAAGTGTTGACGAACCACATATTGCCGGTGTGATTGTGAAGATTATTAATGATAAAATATTTATGTTCAAATGGTGAGGGCTGTGGAGTATCCCTTAAATTGTTGATATATTTTCTTTCCCAATATACAAACACATCTCCAGAGAACATTTACTTGAATATATCAATTTTTTGCAACAAAATTGTCAACTTTTAGCCGTAATCACGCATATTTTTGACTCACCCATATTTTCCCAGCTTTCTCAAGCAATGGCGGAAATAAAAGAACGACTCGTGTTCGTTTATTATCGATCCAAAAAATTGAGCTACAAATTACAATGCAAATATAGCTCAATAGTAAATTAGGAAATGTTCGGAAATGTTTCACTCACGATTGCATTTAAAGATTTGCCAGAGTTGTATTTCTTTTTTTCCTAATGTTAGCCCATTTTTGTTGTTTAAATTTGAATTGAATTGCCAATTGCTGGCCAATTCAATAAACCCGTACCGTTTAATCACTATTTTGTATGATACTTGTTTGATTGAATGTCTGTATGAAAATATTTAAATATTTAATATAGTTATTTAAAATATATAACATATAAATTGAATTTGATTGCAAGAAAATTCAAATAATCGGTCAATTAAATATTTTCATACAAATTATTGAGTTGTTATTGAACAAATTATGTTATAAAGGATATTATATATATAATTTAGACCACTAATTTTCTCTTTTAAAGTCCTGGCCTACCTAACCAAAATCCCGAAAAACTAATTTCAGAATTTTATAAGCAACATATTTTTAATCAATTCGGAATAATTGTATTAGGATATTTTAGGGGTTTCCGTAAAGTTAATAACGATTACGCGTTAATCTAATCAAGGGCGTTTCCAGAGCTTCGTAAGGTTTATTAACGTCATTTATAGTGATCAATTTTTTTTTTTTTTTTTTTTTTTTTTTTTTTTTTTTTTTTT
>JXPZ01001101.1:27766-106068 GCA_001014575.1 Themira minor
TTTTGTATTGAGAAATCTTCTCAATTCCTGTTTATCACCTCGAAAATTAAAAAAAACTAACTTCGTGTACGATTTGTAAAAACGTTTTTCTTTTACTTTTTCAACATTAATTCAATTTAACATTTTTTAAATATTTTTCTATATGAATCATAAAAGTAATAAAAGTTATAACGTGTAGAAAACAATATTCTTGTACCACAATACACTACATTTTAAAAAATATTTTTACAAACAAATTGAAAATGTTTGTTTAATATTTTTTTCTGGCGGTAATTCCAGCTTAACCAAAGGTATTTCTAAATATTATGCCAGTTATATAAATTTGAAATCTGAAAGTAGATCATTTATATTAAATATTTGTCATAAATATCATTACATAAAAAGCCAATGTGAAAAGCATGATTAAGTGTATCAATAAAATGAACGTACATTTTTTGTGTGGTCTTTATCACGTTGATTTACAGTTCAATACTTTATCAACTTGTTGAATGCGATGAAGTGTTGCTTGTCTTCAAGTTGGTCCGCATCCAAGCAAAGAAAACAATCAATCGAAATGTTGTGTTTCTAAGCGGTTTGAAAAATATTGAAAGGACCCATTTTATATTTGAGATTAATGCTGGCAAATCAACTACTAAACGAGGGCTAATCTGAACGTCAACACAAGATGTTATAGATGCAGACACATACATATGTATGTATGTAAAGTCTAGTTGACCGCACGGTATCAGTGGACTACACTGTCTACCTCCATAGTATATGGACATGAAGCGAAATGTTTTCAATACTAAAACCAACTATTGGAATTAAATCATAACAAACGACAACAAATATTTGTATACAAATTAATATCAATTTGAACGTAGCGAAAAAAAAATACCGCTAATAAATCCAATTAGAACTAACCGGAATTATTAGTTTATTCACATTAAAACTCGAAAGGAAATCATATAAAAATATGAGCAAACTTGAAAAACTTTCTTTTTTTCAGTCTCAGAAATCGAGAGGCAAATAAAAGAGAATTCAAAACGGGAAAACGAGAATTCAAAAATGATAACAAGAAACGCACACATGAGCACATGCATACTAAACACATACATGCTCGCGTTTTATTTATACGTTTAAACAGTAACACACACATGCTCTCGCATTTGCTGTACATGTACAATTGGACATGTGTGTCGGCACATTCATACATGCATGTACATTCATTCACATTTGTTATATTTATATATAAAGTACACACACACATATACACGTTCTTGGTATGTTTGGTAGGTTGTGTTGTGTGTGTATTCTTGTTGTTGTATGAATTACTGAATGTATCGTAAAAGTATCTTTCCAAAGGAATGTTCCCACTCGCATATTTGACCACATACTGCAAATGCTACCACCACATAACACTTGATGAACTGTGCGACTTGGGTACTCATTGGCCCCGCACAATAACTTACAAAAAACCAAACAATAATTTGAAAAAAATCAAAAGAATAACCGCGAGCGATAGGTTCTTACAGTTCTATTTCGATCAGCACGATACAGTTCGGCTCTTTTCGGCCTCAGTTCGAATCCCATTCCGATTGTATTCTCTGCCCTGTGTGTATTTTCTGCTGCCACTGTGCCGTACAGCAAGAATACTTTTGGGTTTCAGTTATCTTTAGCCACTCGCAGGAAGCGGTTGCAATCGTATATATACTAATATACACTGCACACAAATTCAGAAGTATACATATATATTTAAATATAAGATAAGGCCTGTTGGTTTCTCGATCTTCAGCAGCATTTTAACTTTCACTTTTAGATCGTTTCGATCGGTGGAATAGAAATTACTCTCACGCAAATGCGTTGTGTTTTATGTTTTGATTTTCCAATGTACTTCTTCCTCATACTCTTGTTGGTTTTTTCAAAGTGAATTATGTAAAAAATACGAAATATTCGTGCAAAATATTAATAAAAACAATACTAACATTCAGTTTCGAGTAATTCGACAGTGGTATAACCATAAATCTTTGTACATAAAGACGTGTACATGTACATAGCTATATGTATAAAATTAATATATCCGTGGCTTATTTAATATATTCTCGATTATTTAATTATAAAAATAACAAAACAATCGTGTACAGGTAATTAATACATATACATGTATTTTTATTTGAATACCGTTTTTTCATACGCCAAAGATCGCCTGCTAACAAACTTCTTGACAAAATTCGAATGACTAAAATCGGTTCTACCAACACCATTTGAATTTGAAGAACTAGTGTGCCTATGTGTATGTTTATGTGTATGTGCTTTAGTACAATTATGTTAGTGGTTGAGCGAATTCCGCCGCAGTCGAATTCGTGTGTTTGTTGGGGGCTTCACGCTAAAACTTTATATGTTCTTACATACATTCATACGTGTTTAAAAGTCCGAGTACGTTTCAACACACATACACATTTGTACCTTCGTTGGTATGTATAATTTGGAGAAAACCTTTTTGCATCCGATCGTTTAGTTTTTGTTGTTGGTGATGATGATGTGTAAAAGTAGACATCACCGGTTAAAAGTCATGTGAAATATGAATGTGTGTATATCATTCGTACATGCTTTATGAATCTCTGAATGGTAAATCATGCCCGCTTTTTTACAGCGGTTAAAATACACTCAAAAATAAAACAACACTCTTTGGCTTCCGAATTTGTATGTAAAAAACGGATTATGAAATCAACTGTTGTAGTGCACGCCCAACGCCTACTATGTGTGTGTGTGTGTGTTTCATTCGTTGATAAACCTGTTACAACGGCTTTCATACAAATGCGAAAGTGTGATTTGTTCATCAAATTCATTAAGATTGAATTGAATTATAATTCAAAAGTCGTGAAAAATGTACAGAGATAACCTATCTTTAATGTAATAGGATTTCGTTATCATCTGGATTTTCTAATTTTTTCATTTATATACACGTACACATGTACACATATATATGAAACATATGCAATCAAATAATAGAATCATCTAAAATAGAGATAATAGTGGCTCCTTATAATACAGTTATGATGATTACGTAGAGAACATTTAATGATTGCACGATAAATGAAATCAGAATAAAATCTATATAAACCTACATCAAATGGATCTTGTGTCGCTATGATCCGATAAGAATTACATATGGTCCTAGTTACGGGTACATTCACTTATGATGTTTGCTTNCATTACAAATGGTCCTAGTTACGGGTACATTCACTTATGANTTACATATGGTCCTAGTTACGGGTACATTCACTTATGATGTTTGCTTTTAGTCTGTGGACCGTATTTGTAAGTAATTTCCGATTTAAAAAATGCAGAAATAGAAATATTTGGTTAAATGCATTCTTCAAATATGACAGTACGCTGACGATCCCAGACAACGATTCTCTTTAATTGTTGCATATGAGGCTTAAGCATGAGGCACTTTTCGTGTTCACTACAAGGGCTCAAGTAGGGACACAAAATATTTATTCAGAACCGACGGTATGTCATAACAAAATTATAATGTCATTCCTAATTCAATTAGTGGTAAGGCGTATGCAATTCTTTCCTATTCTTAATAATACACGTTTATATTTTTGTATGCACTGCAAGGCTTAGAAATATCACAGCCAATATCATCGACTGGAAGCTATTAACACGAGACGCGATATGTTTTGTAGATTTACTTTAGTGTCACTGCAACATAAATATGTTTTCATTTGATATTATAGTCATTTACCCTTTTCAGTCAATACGCATTTTACCAAGATTTGGCTCATTTAATATACACACATGTACCAACATGAACAAAAATTAGGCAAACAGACAACATAAACAGTCTTTGTAAAATATCAAATAACTCAAATAAATTGTATGTAATATATATGGTTTCCCTTCAATGCGTACGTAAGAGTACAAACAAACAAACATAGTTCACATACATCAGGGCTTCTTAAACACCTATCCATTCACGACCTTAATTTTCTTTACGTGCGTTTTGGTTGTTAATCATGTTCAATTGTCATATCCAAAGTTTAGGAACCTCTGAAACAATATGAACCAGCCCAATATTGTATTTTGTTAACTTTGACGGGCGCAAGTAACTCTAGTAAATGTTCATCTAAATGTGTTCGTCCAATCAGGTTAAGTGTTGAATGCGAACAAAACTAGCCCAGCTTAAAATGACTTTCCTTTAAATGAATCGTTCCAAATTCGTACTTTGGTTCAACTTTTATATGTATGATCGTACTGCGTACATTTCATAAAAACAAATACAAAACTGATATTCAGAAAGTGTTTTGTATTTGGCCTAGGCTCAACCGAAACGGCCTTCAATTAACTGTAGGTTTAATATTAACTGAAATTAGTCGACTGGTTTGTTGCACCGTTATAGTGTATGAACTCACTCAACCCACAACGCACATTTGTAGATATACATAATGATATATTAATATATATTAAAAATATATAATTTAAATAATCGTTCCATTTTTGAAAATAGGTATAACGCAATACATACATATATTGTCACTTTGAAGGATTTTGGCTTCGAACGATTCGAATGTTACTTAGTATATGTATATTTTAAAATTATATTTACGTCAATGGACTGATCTGATCAATTATCTGACCGACGTTTCTAAGCGCGTTTAAAATTATTAAGTGGAAAATGCCCACGGAAAAAAGAAAACCGGGTATATACTTATGATTTTCTCTATTGTATTTCAGATAATGGCCCCGCAAGCATTAAAGAGACCTGATGATAAAAATAAGAGTTTGAATAATAGCGGTGCTATTGCTACTATTGCTGAGAATAATTGCGAAAACGACGATTATGATATCGATAATTCGACGGCGGCGGTTGTCGTTCCTCAGGACAGTGGTTGGTCATGGGTTGTAATGGTGGCCTCATTTTTGTGTTGCACTGTCATAGATGGTATTGTGTTCTCTTCGTCGTTTATACAGGAACCGATTATGAAGGAATTCAATATAAAAAAGGGTCATGTTTCCTTTGTGTCGTCTTTGCTTAGTGGATGCTATTTGATGGCGGGCCCATTTGTAAGTGCTTTAGCTAATCGATTTGGTTTTCGAGTGGTCACTATTACTGGGGCTATCTTTGCGTCGATTTGCTTTGCCATTTCGTACTTTGCCACCAGCGTGGAATTTCTGTTCATAACATATGGAATACTTGGTGGTATCGGATTTTGTATGGTTTATATTCCTGCCGTCGTGATAATCGGATTCTATTTTGAAAAATGGAGAGCCTTGGCAACTGGATTTGCACTATGCGGTTCCGGAGTTGGCACAATTGTGTTTACCCCCATAACGAACAGTTTACTAGAGAAATTCAGTTGGAGATACACTCTTCTTGCCCAAGCGGGTATCGTTCTATCGTGCGCTATTTTTGGTTTAACATTCAGACCAATTCAACCCATAAATCTCGCTGTTGACAAAGAGGAAATGGATGTAGATGCAAAGAAATCGAAAGGCCATGGCAATATTGTTGCACCAAGGCCGCAATTTCAACCAAATTCATTTAGTAAGCCCCTACCAGAAGGCCGTTTTGCATACTCAATGCCGAATTCCGCACACAACACTTATATGGGTGCTTCGCCAAAACATCATTACCCGACTGCCGCCGATGTATTCAAAGGGGCGAATCTCGAGCGACGACCCTCTAATACATCCGGTGGAAAGGGTACAGAAATGAAAAATCTACGAAAATCTCAGCCAACCACACCAAATGGAGATCATCAAACATTCACTTTCAATCTCAATAAAGAACTTTCGACAGTTGGCGAAAATGAAGAAGAAACCGAAAACGAAAACCTTTTGACAACTGAGGCAAAACCAATTGTTATCCAGGCCCGACGACATACCGTTTCTGGACGCCGTCCAAATGATATAATGGGAAGAAAGGCTTCTGTTGGCGGCAACCCAGAGAGTTCAACGAGTACTTCAAGACCAATGTACAGGGATGATGTATTTTTCACTGGCTCATTAACTCGTATTCCGCAATATCAATCCCAGACATCGCTAGCTTATCACATGTCTGTTACAAGACTCCCCACTAAACAGGACATGCTTGAAGATCGTCAAAAAGGATGCCGCTTATGTCCCGAAGCAGTTCGTAGGACTTTGTCCACAATGTTGGATACATCATTACTAAAATCACCGTCATTTATGTTGCTTGCGTTCAGCGGTTTCCTCACTATGATGGGATTCTTTGTGCCATTCTCTTTGGTTAAGGGGAGAGCCTTAGAAAATGATATGCAACTTAGTGAAGCTCTTAGTATTATAAGCGGTATTGGTTTGATAAATACAATTGCTAGGATTGTCTGCGGATCCTTAAGTTCCTTTCCCGCCGTCAAACCCTTATGGCTGAACAACATTGCAATAACGGCTGGTGGCATAGCAACAATATGCAGCGGAATTGTAGTAACTCCAGCATCACAATGGATTTTCGCAGTTTTCTTTGGCATCTGCATTGCATGCTTTTCAGCACTACGATCACTCATTGCTGTCGAGTTGATTGGACTGGAAAAACTGACAAATGCCTTTGGATTTCTAATGTTGTTCCAAGGTATTGCCGCCACCATAGGAACTCCGATAGCAGGTGAGTCGGATGATGTAAAATGCTGAAATTTCAATGGAAGTTTTCACATGTATATTTGAAAACATACATTTAATAAAATATACATATTTAGGCTTCCTGTACGATGCCACTCAAAGTTACGATTTACCATTCTATTTCGCCGGCGGCTTAATTTTATTGTCGGCGTTTTTGTGCTATCCCTTGAAATGGGTTGCGGATTGGGAAAAAAAACGGAACGAAAGTAACCAGCTTACCGGTGCTTGAAGGGCTGCGATCACCATTAGTGCTTTTCTTTCATTATTTATATTAATACATAATATGTACATATGTATGTATGCATTTTTGATATAAAAATAAGATTAGTTGTACTCATAGAAGATTTAGACATGCAGCAACTTCCAACTTGCCAAATCGTAAGAAATATGTGCATTTTTGTGGAATATATCTAAAAGTCCTAGACTAATGCGTATATGCCTAGATAAAAAGTTCAAATGTTAGACACAAAGGATTTACTACAGATATTAATAAAATAAAAGTCTGATGATTAGTCTGCTGGTAAATTGACTTAAACTGAATTGTTAACCTTTGTCCTATATTGTTACATCATATTTACATGTTTAGCGTTGACTTTTCTAACATTTTTGAAGTCACTTTCGAAAAGAATTTCTTTTAAGTATCGTTTAAAAAAGACAACATTTAACACTATATGGGCACATATGATGTACTTATTGTATTATGTGTGAATGGTTATAATTGTATAATAGCATAAATTAATAGACCTTTAAAGAAATTAATAAAGAAATCGTTGAACAAAGTTAAGTCCATAAAGATTGTTCAGTGTAAGAATGGTTTCTTAAATTTTACGCTAATTCTTGTTGAACTAAGCGAACCACAACCTTTTATTTGTTCAATGTATTTATGGCGCTTGTTTTCAATCTTTCAGAAGAATATAAGCTTGAAGTGAGGGATCGCTTCATATGATTTACGAGTCAAAATTGATCGATATCACTAACCTGCATTAGGCTCAATTAGTAAAATAGCCTAGGCAAGTTAAGCAGAGATGATGATAAGTGACCGGTAATTACGATACACTGAATTTTTTTCTAAAAGTATATATAGCAAGTATGTTATGAATGTTCACACAAAATATCCATCATTTTTTTTTGTTCAAACTTTGTGTTTTAATAAAAGGAAATGTCAATGATGACGTGAAATTGTTGGTTTTATAAGGCAGACCAAGAGCACTGGAACTGTAACCTCAGTCAAGAGGAAGGTTGAAGTCGGATACAATTTTAATTACCGTCTTTCAGGATGGGGATATTAACACCATGTGA
This sequence comes from Themira minor, assembly GCA_001014575.1. Classification (NCBI taxonomy): domain Eukaryota; kingdom Metazoa; phylum Arthropoda; class Insecta; order Diptera; family Sepsidae; genus Themira; species Themira minor. The sequence goes on from JXPZ01001101.1 coordinate 35,690, forward strand.
TCGTCGTTTTAGTTAGGCGATTAAGGTTTAAGAGATACGATTGACTGCTTTTGTTTTTGACAAGGTGTAAACATACAAAAGGAATAAATGTGCTGCAAGCACATAAAATTTTATTTATGTTTTGAAAAATGTTTATGTAATACAACACATTTACATATGTAACTACTAATGTTAGCGTGGTCAAATAAATTATTGTAGTTAGTAATGGAAATAATTTAAAATTAAACTTTTCGTTACACCTAATACATTTTATTTAAAAAATTTGATGAAAGGGAAATGCTAACTTATTTCAAAAAAAAAAAAAAAAAACAGAATATATATGTATATCACATTGTGAACTCATATGGCTTGATATAATGAATTTTTGCAATTAACAAAGGGCTAGATGCTATTCCAATCCGCAAGTAGTTACATCTATTTCTCTTGATTTAGCGAATTTATGAATTCCTCAAGTTTTTCCTGAATTTGTCTAACTTTAACTAAAACAAAATATAATAGAAATACAAAATATAAGAGAATGTGCAAATAGTTAAAGATATTTTTCGTTCATACTTAGTTCCTCAGCTAATGTAACTCGTTTTCCCGTCAGCAATTGGGCTTTCTTTTCTTCGTCATCATTGAATTCGTCCAGCACTTCTTTGATTTCTTTATCAAGCCGACGTGCTTCCCTGTTAATTACCTGTTGCCTAAGCGCATTAGAAGTTACTTTTATAACCTGTTGAATTCTCCAAAACAACACCACATCGCTGCAACTTATCTGTGTAAAATCATGTAGCTTTTAAAAGTGCTTTTAAATCAATATAGTATAAATAGCAACCAACCTCACAATCAACTCCTTGTTGACTGTAAAGATAATACGCTTTCCGGCAGTCATTAACCCTTTGTAAGGACTGCTTTAGAAAATGACTGTAAGATTTGTATGAATTTGATTAATGTACCAAAGGCATCGATATGTAATCGTTAATGTGTTTACCATCTGTAAATAGGGAACCAGGTTTGACGAATGTAATCGGTATCTACTTCGACTCCTTCTCGTTGCAAATTTTTTCGAACTGTCGTTAATTCATCGTACGATAAAGTGGGCAAGTGTTTCTGGTAATAAATTACAACATACATGCATATAAAAAAAAATCAACTCTCTATAAAAATCGTTTACTTCATTTTTAAGAATCTTTTCTAGTTCCGTCTTCACATGACGACGTTTCGATTGATCTTCTGTTAAATATTTCCACCTCACAAGTCTAGAAAATTTATCCGGTCCAAACATTTCGTACATAGTTTCTTGAGTTTTTGTGAGTTTATCTTTGACGGCAATTTCTAAAAATTTCACCGCTTGATCCCATTCTGATTTATCATGAACAAAACGATCTTCAAGAGTATTCAGTTGTATAACGCGCAGCATATCGATTGCCTTGTCTTCCCAAGAGTGGCGTCGAATAGCTTCTTCTACCACTGCAGTCTTGAGGTTGTCGAAAATGTCATCGTGTTCAGGCGATTTCTTAGCTTTTTCCATCAGATTCTTGAACTCAATTTGAAGTGCCTCCCAACCTATGAAAATTACGTTTAGTACAAGAAAAATCCACAAAAGAATTACACTTACCGGCTTCAACAGCTTTGGCAGGTAACGCTTGCTCAGCCCATTGTCTCAGCTTAATATCCACCATCGTATTGAAAGAATCTGTAAATACATTACCAACATATATACTACTACTCATTATTTCAAGTAAATTAGACGTATAATGTTATTACATATGTGTTTAACTGGTTATAAAGATACATGATATAAGTATGGTGAAAAAAAAGTATCGGGTAGAAGTGTCATTTTAGAAGTGTTCTAAGTTCCAAAACCATTGTGAGAATATTTGTCATATAATATTTGTGTGTTATTACACACAAAATATTACAAATATTTTTTTGAACTTTACATCACTTTTAAATGTATTAGGAATGAAATTGTTCATGGAAATCTTAAAATTCTAGTACATAAACTTTTTTATTCTGAAATTATTTTACGTGTAAATATTACTTTCAGAACCTGACTGAGCTGCGGGAAGATATATGTTTTCAAAAACATAATTGGACAGTTTCTCCCACAGTTTTTGGTTGAGTGCCTCCTCCCATTTCTTTGCCGAAATTTGAGAAAGCGTTACGACTTCGTCCAGAATTTCACTCTTAGCTTTATCGAACAATTCATCTCTTCCGTATTCTCGTAATCTATTTAAAAGTTATTTTTGATGATCATGATTATTTTTGTTTATCATCATTAATTAATAAATTTTACCTTGGAAAGTTATTTTTCCACTCGGTTTCCAGATTAAATCTTGTAGCTTTGAAGGCATCTGCTTGTTGCTCTATAGTTTCGCGAACCATTTTCCAGAAACGATCGGACACGGCTAAACTTAGATTTCGACTCGTAACCTGATGAGGCATAATAACCCCACGCCGACTGAAACAAGTTTTCCATTATCTTAAAAAAGTTCATTGATCCACATTTGGTTTTTCTCCTTACTGAAAAAGTTTCGAATTCTTAAAGAAGTCTTCTTCATACTGCCTTATAGCGTCAATGCTATCATCCTTTCGTCCACGCCCTGTGACAACTGCATAATAACCTAATGCCTTCATGGGAAACAACTTTCCAGAAAGTATTTTCCTTATCTAAGATCATGAAATACAATTAAAATAAATCTAAATGTTATGTTCATTACGCGTTATAAATTTGGATTTACCCTATCTGGATCTGCCAGCTCTTCAGCTAAGTCGACTTTGGTCAGTACAAAAATAGTACGTCTTCCCAAAGGATCACATTGCATTACCAAATCTGTAACGTTGCTACGTTCTGCATCCACGGAACCGTCTTGAATACACAAAATAATTGCATTGGGATTACTCATATAGTGTTTAGTCATTTGGTGTATGGAATCCTTTGTGTCTGAAGCCATGTCCACAGTCATGGTCTGCAATTAAATAAAAATAATATTATGGTATTCTTCCCTTAAATTGACATAGTAAAATTGGGCTTCTCAAAAACGAATCGTGAAAAAATAATTGTAGGTGGAGTTTTCCAGTTTAAGAAGCCGCAATGCCCTGATGCATATACGTAAATTACCAACCGAAATAATGCCGGGGAGGTCAACCAACACCATGCGCTGTAGGCCTGGTCCTTTAACTGTCATTGAAATAACTTCATTACTAACAGTTTTACCACCGCGTACAGAGGCGCGCATCCGGAATTCCACTTCTCTTCGCAATTCAGATAGGTCTGATTCCTTGTTTAAGTCATATTCTCGGTCAGAGTCTCGAAACTGTGCAATATGGTATGGTCCCTCTGCGAGCGTTACTTTGACCGGTGCGCGCGTCATCATTTCGCCACTGCCGCGTGGAAAAATACGAGCTTTCGCAATTGATTCAAGCACTGAAGTTTTGCCACTACTTTGATCACCGACAACAACCACACGCGGTAAATGGTCTGCCATTGAGTAACTGGTATCGTAACCAGAAAGCTCATCTAGAACCTCTGAATACATATCAATAAGGGACTTCTTAATTTTCTTCGTGGTGGGTTTTTTATTGGATTTCATAATTAAGTATTGTTGTCGCAATTCCCGATTCTCCTTTTCCATTTTCTCCAATTCTTTTTGGTATTTTATTTGAACATTCATGATTTCCGTTTGCAAAGATTCCACTTGGGCTTGCAGTGTATCTACAGTGAAGTAGTATATCGATATTTTTATATAACGTTCGCAACAGAAACTATTATTTGCATACCATATTTTTTTCGACTGTCTTCACTGGACATTCCCAACGCTGAAACAGATGCGTTTAACTTTATTTCGTCCTTTGCTAAGAAAATATAAATTACGCAATATATTAGTTAAATATTCACACATTCATATTCCGAACATAAAAACATTCTCTCACTTTAATAGATGTATCGAGTTATAATAGAAAAGGACAACCTACGCTGAACATTGTTTCCTTGATAATCTGCAGCTTCAATTGCATCATCCAGACGATTATCGAACCAATTTTTCCACTCTGCTACTTTATCTTCACCAAGCTGTTTTAGCTTCGGATCTAAAATGTTTGAGCCGACCCACAAAAAAGTTAATATTTTTTATGTTACTGACTGATTGGTATATAGTAAATCAGTAGACTATTTAATATGCATCGTGAATGAACTTATGACAATTCTAAAGAGTTTTAGTTAGTTTAACAAAATAACCTTAGCAATTTTTTATAATTGCTCCACATTTATTACAACACGATTTTCAGAGAGCCCCAACATTCAGATTAAATTCGGGAAATTTAACTGCATCTTTCTGTTATCGGTGAAAAAACATTTACATATGTCGCGACATATACTTTTAAAAATAGCAACCCATTAGCTCTGAATTTAAACGACTATTTATTGAAAACTGGCTGTTTGAATTATCATGTGGCCTAATGGGACTTTCTAAGACGGCTTAAAGTGAGAGAACTCCTAAACATAAAAGACATACGTACCAATTTCGATAATATCTTTAATTGCAGATCCTGCTTCAATAAGTTTTTTCGAAAACTGACTCCACTTTTCACCTTGTGGTAAAGCGTCCTCCAGCCATTTAAAATCGGGTAATCCATCTTTCCATTCTTCATATTTCTATAAAAGCGAATCGATTACGTTTACAAGTACATTCACTATTGTTGAAAATGCATTACTTTACTTAAAGAGACTCCTCCACCGATGGCACCGCCGAGAACAATGTAGCGCAACTTCAATGCCCCACGAAGTATACGAGCGACTAACATACCATATTCGCGTGATTGCCGTGATATGATCCAACCCCTGGGTCCAACATTGTTTATAAGAATAAAACCCTTGTCGTGGCGTTGTTGCTCCCGGAATCGGTTTGCATTGTTTGTCAATGTGTTATAATTAAGAAAAAGGATTTTGGTGCAATTATAAGAATGCCGGTGGACGGCTTTTCTAAACCAAAAAACGAAAAATTGACAGAAAAGCGACATGCAAATTGTTTCATAACTTATATATGCATTACTTACGGGAGTTTATTCGTTTGAACTATTCGCAACATGTTGTACTCCAAAGCTTAAAACCAAAATCGAGGTAAACAGTAACACAATGTTATATGAGTATTTTAAAAAAAATAAAATAAAATAAATGTGTTAATGATTTTTCCTGGTAAATTGGTGTTTTTCAAAGAATTTAATACCAATAAAATAATAAATAGTTCTGCGTTTACATATGCAAGAAAGTCATTAAATTGTTGTTATTATAAGAGAACTCACATTACTTTATATAAAATAAGGAAAATAAATTTAAAATAGCTTGAATTTAATTTATACTCTCTTTACCTTTTGATGACAGCAGAACACTTTACAGAGATGCCAGATTGCATGTTTTTAGTTATAGAGCAGATATGTTCCACACGCCAATGCCATGCTCTTAACCTATAGTGCAGATCTATCTATAAATCAATTCAATAATTTGCAACATATTCAGAACATTTATTATAATTATAATTGGTGTTCATTTGCACAGAGTTAAAACGAAATGGACTAACAAATGTTTCCTTAAAATTAATGCAACTACTTCAGAGAGATAAATTTCAGAAGAATCACAAAATCTATTATTGATTGGCAGGGCTCTTGAAAGATAAATTGAAACAATATTGACTACATATTTTCAATTATTAATTAATACAAGGTTTTATTTTTATTAATCTACTATCACATAACTTATACATTAACTCTAAACAATAAACAATTTTTGAGATTTTACCTATTTAAAGTATTGCAAACAACAGAAAACAGTTTTTATACATAAGCACTACGAACAAAAATTTTCTAATTGAGAGAATAGATAGGAAAACTCCTGTTTATAACATTAAAAAACAGAAAATATTGTATAAATAGTTATACTACATAAGATCTCTAAGTAATAAAATACAAGTCTTTCGAATCTATTAAAATTGAATAAACAAATCAACAAGACCACCAAGGTCTGTAATGAAAAAATTGTTTTTTGTATTAGTACAAATTGGATTAAATTTACCTTTTGTGAAAATTGAAAATTTGGTCTTTTCTCACTTTAGCTTTGTTCTAATTGCCTGTTTAATTGNTTGTTTGGTCTTTTCTCACTTTAGCTTTGTTCTANAAAATTTGGTCTTTTCTCACTTTAGCTTTGTTCTAATTGCCTGTTTAATTGTTGATTTAAGTTTATTTTATGGAATTTTGTGAAATTAGGTTGATACAGAAAATTTCCATTTTATTTAAATTTTAAGATATAAATATATTTTCATATATACTAATTAAAAAAGTCTTATTATTGTGATAGAAAAAATATTCATTGTACTAATGCTAATAAAGTACATTTACATTTATAATTTAACTTAATTAACAATTACAATGCAGATTCAGTTTTGAGTATACGTGAAAGTCCTAGATGTTTTCATCAGAAATTTTTAAATCTACCAAATACCACGTGAAACAAGGAAATTCTTTAAAGCTGTATACGTCGTATTTAATGGAATTGATTCCGTCCATTCCGAACTTTGTGATACCATTTATTAGTTTTTCAAATCTAAAATATAAAAAAGTACGTAAAGATGGTACGTTTCGAATTATGTTAATAAATTTTGATTAATAAAAATACCTTTTTGGGTTGGCTTTTTCTTTTTGATGTTTTAACATTGTATATCTTGCTATATTAATAGGATATCTAGATATAAATAAATTGGCATGCTTTAGTCTGATAAGGAGAGACAAGTATAAAACATTTTGTTACAAACATTGTCAAATATGACTACAATAATTATAATTTTTTAAAGTGGATTACCTATTTGACATATCATCGTCTTCGCCACCCCAGCCGAAGTAAGAATTCGAGAACCCATTGACTATCTGAAAATGTTGCCTTGTCATAGAAGAAACTCCACCGAATATGGATTGGTATGGAAGCCTAAAATACAAATCGTAGTNATATTTTTTTTAGGAAATATTTCCACAAAACTTACTTAAAATTTAGCGAGTCTATCGCCACAGACNTTATTTTTTTAGGAAATATTTCCACAAAACTCACTTAAAATTTAGCGAGTCTATCGCCACAGACATATGTCTTGGTTGGCGTGGACAGTTATAGAGATTACGGTCATCTAATGGAAGCAAATCTACATCGTGAAAAATGAAACAATCCCATTTGTATAATTTAAGCGCTTCAATGAACCCGATATTCATTAAAGCAGCACGATTAAAAGGCTTCCCATTTGTTTGTTCAATAATAAATATCCTGTACGATATTTGTTGCTTCATGAGGAAGGGATGAATGTTACGTAAAAATATCGACAAATGTGCATATCGATCACGGAAGGGAATAACAATAGCCACAGAATCTCTTGATAAACAATCTGATGGGTCGTAGGCACCTCCTTTTTTTAACAAATGTGCCAAGTTCGCTTCCACTATTTCCAAAGACTCTAAAGTCTTGTTTGGCTTAATGGGACCATCTGCATAGATAACACATACAAAGTGGTTATATCTTGACCTTTAAATTATTACAATTCAATTATGTTACCAAATCGTATTGAAGAAAACTTGCAATTCTCCAAATTAGTTCTGATCGTCGTCGAGTAATTCGCAATCGAAATTGTAGACTCGTACCGAGTGTTGTTCGGTAATAGATTTTTCCTTGGTATCTTGTAGGCTTGCAAAAAACTTACGGATGCCATTTAACAAAAAATTAATTCTGATTATTACATGTCATATAAAAATCTCCAATTTAATTAATTACCTGAACTTATTGCTAACTGAAGTATGGTCCGAATTGAAATAACTTAAAAAAACATTTATAATAAGCAACAAGAAAACGCCGCTCAGGAAGACCCGTACAAAACAATTCATTACTTAGATTTGTCTGTGCCAACTTAAAATTATAGATATTCTTTTGTTTTTGTTAAATTCCATGGGTATATAATTGTTTATTTCGTCTTATTAACAAGAGTTTCTAAGAAAAATCGAAAAATAATATACGAATATACATATATTTGGATGTGTCAGCTGATTTTGTTGATTACAAATTTCCCATAGTTGCCACTAGTAAAATATTCATTAAACAAAGCATAACTTTTGAAAAAAAAAACTGTCAAGTCTGTCATACGGGTTTTCAATGCAAAAATGATAAATTTGTGATGCCATATGCATGTGAGCAAGTATCTAAAATAATTCATTTTTTTGATAAACACTTGAGTAAAGTTAATTACTTGATAAAACGTTTTTATAAATACATACAATAAATTGGATAACACTTATTTGTTTTGTTTTTATTTAAATATAACTATATAAAATAACTTCAATATAGTAATTAAAAATTAGATATTTTTCGAATGATTTTGGGCCTTTTCCAGTTTTGTTTGACATTTCAGTTTCGGCAAGTATTCCTTGTAATATTTGTACGTGTTTATTATTTTTTTTAATTATGTTCTGTCAAGATTAATAATTATGAAAAATTTACAAATTTTATAGTTAAACAATAAAAAAAAAATTTTAATGGATCAACAATTTGGTGAACTAGTATTTAAAGCACATTTGATATAAAATCGGAATTGACTCTATACAAAAATTGCGAGGTTATATCTTTAGAGGTTATTTGTATTATTAAATATAATTCTATATTAAATCAACTGGGAAAGGACAATTGCTGAGATGCCTAGCGAGATAGATTCTGAAACTGAGCAGGAAGAGAACTACTACACTTTCTTAAATTTACCCAGAGAAGTAAACAATTTATACAAGTGTTGTTTTCTATATTGTTTTGCATAACATGTCTTCAGGCCACCAGTGATGAAATTAATCAGGCTTATCGTAAATTAAGCCGCATATATCACCCGGACAAACATTTGAACCCAGAGAACAAGGAAAAGGCGGAACAATTATTCAATCGGACAAAACGCGCATATGAAATTCTTTCGGATCCTCATAAAAGAGCTATTTACGATTCGGTGGGCGAAAAGGGTTTGAGAACCGATGGATGGGAACTTGTACAGCGCACAAAGACACCCGCCGAAATTCGCGAAGAATATGAGAGGCTGGCTTATGTAGCAGAAGAGCGAAAGCTCCTTCAACGCACAAACCCACGGGGAAACGTCACTATAAATGTCAATGCCACCGAAATATTCAGTCCTTATGACGAGTCCGACTTTCCACAAATCGAAATCGGATCAATGAGCATATCGCAGTCGATTGATGCTCCAATAACACGCAAAGATACTTTGTCTTTGAACGGAAACTTGTTCTCATCCAATGGAAATGGTAGTGGCAATTTCATTTTATCCGGGCGACGACTACTTAACAAAGGATGGCTACAGTTAGAGGCCGGTGTTGGAAACGGTCCGATTCTAGGCGTTAAAGGTAAAAATAGTACTGTAATAGTAACTGTATATCTATAACTAAAAAACAAAATCTTAAGGTGGACGAAATCTTTCTCAAAAAATTTCAATAAATGGTGGAACTTCGTTAAATTTTCGAGAAAGTGGTGTAATACCGAGCTTATTCTCAACCCTTGCTGTCCAACTAGATAAGCATACTGTAGGTTCCCTAACTCTCAACGTTGGCTCACAAACATATATGACAACGCAGGTGGAAAGCAGCTCTGAACGCCATGCATGGACTACGTCAGTTGTAATAGGAAGCCCTCACATATATTTTAGTATTTCGTACACTAGGAAACTAATTGAAAACGAACTTAAGTTAAAAGTTGCTGCCAAGTGAGCTGGATATTTTACAACCAACAGACTTTCAGAAAAGAAACTGTAAATTTGTATTTTGTTATTGTAGAGTTGGCACATTTGGATTTACTACGGAGTATGGAGCAGAAAAAAAAGTATCGAAGTATAGTTCTCTTCTAGCTGCTGTGTCCGTGGGCGTTCCTACGGGAGTGATTCTGAAATTCAAGTATGTGTTAGCATAATCCACTATGATATAGAAATTCGGAAACAGAGTAATATATAGAATTTTACAGGATTATCCGTTCCAATCAATCATATGTGTTTCCAATTCATCTTAGTGAAGAAATTGTTCCTGCAGCGGTTTTTTATGCTACCGTAACTCCTATACTGACATGGTTCGTTGTTAAGAAAACAATAATTGACCCAATGATGGCGGAACGTAAAAAGATCGAAATAGAAAAAGCAAAAAAATCAAATGAACAACGAACATTATTAAAAAAGCAGGAAGCGCGAGCCGCTATTGATTTAATGCAACACACATATGAGCGTGTTTTGTTGGACGAAACAAATCGTCAGGGCTTAGTCATTACAAAGGCAACATATGGTAAAATGGATAACAACGGCGAAGATTTCAGTACCTATGAGTCCATTGATGTTACAATACCTCTGCAGTGCCTTGTAAGAGATGGTGTATTAGAACTACATAAGGGAACTAAGGTATTGTATACGAAATTATTTATTCCTTACGTGCATACATTTAATAAATGACATTTATGTAGAGTGAATTACCTGGATTCTACGATCCCTCAGTTGGAGATGACAAAGTGCTGAAAATTGAATATTTGTACGGAAACCAATCAAAAATAATTGTTGTTAAAGATTTAGAAAAAATGCATATTCCCTAAAAATAATAATTACTATTCTTTTGTTATGTTCTTTATTTAGTAAATAATATGTTTCATTATAAAAAGCAAAATTATTAAATGTTAACTGGTCTGTAATAATTCTGACGTTGATCGAATACATCTGTATTATAACATGTTGCACATCATAAAGATGTCCTCTGGAAAGTTCTTAAGTGGCTGTGATTTTAGCAATGCAATTGTTCTCACTGGTATTATCATATTTTTATATTTGATAGTCATTCATGTATAGTCATTCTAAAAGAGGGTGAAGCTCCAATATCATTGGACATAATTGTTACGGTTCATTATGAAAGCATAAGCAGTTGATAAGCCTTAGGCTACTTTGATAACTTGCACTCTCTTCAAAAGGCAGACATTTTGTATTGAACTTGTAGATTTTATACTCCAGCTCTGAAATATCATAAAAGGATGTCATGTGGTAATCAAAAACTGAATTGAAAAAGAGATATTAATATTATTAATTAAATAAGTTGCACAATTTTTTTCAAAATGTAAAAACTAAGATATATGAACGAGAGAAGGCAAGAAGAGATCAGAAGGAAAGAGATCACAATGCAAAGACACACAAAATACAGTTGTGATGTTGATGCTCCGTTTTGACATTGTGGTCCAGGAAAAGGTTAACCCGAGACACAAATAAAATTAACAAAATTCGGGTCGCCTCTCTACCTTAATGCATCCGGTTTGGGTGAGACCGTTTTATGTTTGGACCGTAACAATGTTGACCGACTATTGCGAGCTTTGCAAAATATCTAGTATGAATGTTAAAAAAAACACTGGTTTTTCAATTATCTGTATAACATTTTATACAACCGAAAAAGCTCAACTGATGATAGTCCAAAAATGCATTTATAAATCTATAAATTAAATTAAATTCTTTCACCCTGTGGTGTATTTGATATCCTGTATGAATTTTGTGTCAAAAACTTAGTAAAAAAAACTTCATACATTAAAACACGTACACTTCGTGAAATTATAGTGACTGTCAGAAAATAATTTTGAAACTTATTGAAAAAATATTACATTAAAAAAACTTTATTATATATTATTTCATCACCCTGTAGTGTATTTCATTTCCAATTTGTTCTCCAAGAGATTTATGTCAAAAACGTAGTAAAAGAAACTTCTTACATAAAAAAACGTGCACTTCGTGAAGTCGTAGTGACTGGCAGTAAATAATAATTTAAAAACGTACTATTAAATATTCATTATTATACTGACATTAAAAGTTATATTAATCCGTCAAAATGTTGAGGATCTCTAAAATTTTACCTCGCGCCATTACCCAACATCCCAGCAATAAATTCCGGCCTTCTGGCATATTCGGAAATGTATGTTTTAATCTTGTATATTTTCAAAATAATTGAACCATTAGTTAATATTTTCTTTTAATAAAAGTCTTAAGAAATGAATAAACTATACATTTTATTAAACCAATTTTAGGAGATTTCCGCACTTTCCAATGGATTATCAATTTCAAGTCGATTGAAGTGAGTACATTATTGTTTTTTTTAAACGTGCCTCAAACTTCAATTTGTGTTATATAATCTGTGATAATGTAGAATAAGTAATCATTGCGTGTAATATTCCATAATTACATCAGCATATTAAATATTATGAGTTATGTAGCAAGCACATGTTAAACATATTTTATTACATATTTTGTACATAGAACATTCTGGTATTTCTTTGAAACGCTTTCATATCTTATGTTCGTATGTGCGAGAGAACCTTCCAGTACAAAAGTACAATGCAATGTACAGAGATGCACCCAAAGATGTTTAATAATGTATAAAATTAATTTATAATAGTATAACAAAATAGTTAAGAAAATAATTTTACATCTGTTAAATATAAAAAATTTAATATTATAGATCTGGGGAAGTAAAGGGTGCCGTTATTGGCATCGATTTGGGTACTACGAACTCTTGTGTAGCTGTTATGGAAGGAAAACAGGCAAAGGTCATAGAAAACGCAGAAGGAGCTCGTACAACACCATCTCATGTAGCATTTACCAAAGATGGTGAACGATTGGTCGGTATGCCGGCCAAACGTCAGGCCGTAACCAATTCCGCCAATACCTTCTATGCTACTAAGCGCTTGATTGGCCGTCGCTTCGATGACCCCGAAATAAAAAAAGACCTTAAAAATCTTTCCTATAAAGTGGTTAAGGCCTCTAATGGTGATGCTTGGGTCTCGAGTACAGACGGAAAAGTGTATTCGCCTTCCCAAATTGGAGCTTTCATATTGATTAAAATGAAGGAAACTGCGGAAGCTTATCTCAATACACCTGTGAAGAATGCAGTCGTTACAGTGCCTGCATATTTCAACGATTCACAACGTCAAGCCACTAAAGATGCTGGTCAAATTGCTGGTTTGAACGTTTTACGTGTAATCAACGAACCAACTGCAGCAGCTCTTGCTTATGGAATGGACAAAACTGATGATAAAATGTGTGTGTGTGTATGTGACAATGGTCAGAACTTGTTAATAATACTAACTAATTTTCAGAATCGCCGTCTATGATCTTGGTGGTGGCACTTTCGATATATCAATTTTGGAAATTCAAAAAGGTGTTTTCGAAGTAAAGTCTACTAACGGAGATACACTTCTTGGTGGTGAAGATTTCGATAACACCATTGTCAATTATCTTGTTTCGGAGTTCAAAAAAGATAACGGAATCGACATCACAAAAGATTCCATTGCAATGCAGCGTCTCAAGGAGGCTGCTGAAAAGGCTAAGTGCGAACTCTCCTCTTCACAGCAAACAGATATAAACTTGCCCTACTTGACAATGGATTCAGCCGGACCCCAACATATGAATCTCAAAATGACTCGCTCTAAGTTGGAAAGTCTTGTTGGAGATCTTATTAAGCGTACCATTCAGCCTTGTCAGAAGGCTCTGTCTGATGCGGACGTTTCTAAAGCTGAAATTGGAGAGGTTCTACTTGTAGGAGGAATGACACGCATGCCAAAGGTACAATCTACTGTACAAGAATTGTTCGGTCGTCAACCTTCAAGGTCTGTGAACCCTGACGAAGCTGTTGCTGTCGGTGCGGCTGTGCAGGGTGGAGTTCTAGCTGGTGATGTTACTGACGTGCTTCTGTTAGATGTTACACCACTGTCACTGGGTATTGAAACTCTTGGTGGCGTCTTCACCCGACTTATCTCTCGCAATACAACAATACCAACAAAGAAGTCGCAAGTGTTTTCTACAGCCGCGGACGGTCAAACCCAAGTCGAAATTAAAGTTCACCAAGGTGAACGTGAAATGGCTGCCGACAATAAATTGTTAGGTTCCTTCACACTAGTTGGAATACCCCCGGCATCACGTGGAGTTCCTCAAATTGAAGTAGTCTTCGACATTGATGCAAACGGTATCGTCCATGTCTCAGCCAGAGATAAAGGTACCGGAAAAGAACAACAGATTGTAATTCAATCCGGCGGTGGCTTGAGTAAAGACGAAATAGAAAACATGATTAAGAAAGCAGAAGAGTACGCGGCTACTGATAAGAAAAAACGAGAGATGATTGAACTTGTGAATCAGGGAGAGAGCATTGTTCACGACACAGAGTCGAAAATGGAAGAATTTAAGAGTCAATTGCCGGCAGAGGAGGTAAATTCATATTCCGAATGAAAAATTTCGTAATCTGTAACTTATGTGTGTGGCTCTTTTTTTAGTGCGAGAAACTCAAGAAAGAGATTGCTGATCTTAGAAATATGTTAACCAACAAGGACACAACTGATCCTGAAGAACTAAGAAAAACAACCTCTCAGTTGCAACAATCGTCATTAAAACTCTTCGAAATGGCATATAAGAAGGTGATTAGTTAATTCGTTTGAAATCATATAGAGATATTATTTCATTTATTTTGATTGTCTTGTAGATGGTCGCCGAACGTGAAAGCAGCAGTTCCACCCAAGGAAGTTCGGAAGGATCTACGGATGAAAAGAAAGAGGAGAAAAATTAAACATAAATATACTACTACTATAGACTATATAATTTAGCTTCACCGTTATTCAAAATTATAGTCCTTAAAAAAATTATTTTGATGGTACCATGTATTTGACAAAACTCATGAAACCGGGCATTTTGTATAAACTTATAATTTTGTAATGATTTTGTGGAAATGAAGTCCTGTTCCAATCTGTTCTATATATTAATTCATCTAGCTATATTACATTGTATACATTTAATGTATTCTGTATTCCCTTCTGTTTGTAATACATAAGTGCATATACGTAATGCATAATCGATTCCAAATTCATTCATCTAAAGTAAATGAAATACATAATACAACCAAACCTTAAACCCCTTGTTTTATATTTCAGTAATGTAATTCAAAAATTTGTATGTCTATATTTACCCTATTAAAGGTATTGCAAGCACCATACAGTGATGAAACTCACAAACGACAACTCAAAATCTATCCATTGTAACAATGTATATCGTGTGTGGTCGTGCGTTTGAATCGATGGGCGCTTTACACAGATTATTGGAGTACAGGAAAAGAAAATGAATATTGACTATTTATATGACGGCAATGTTAAAGACGACAGCACATTACATTTCATAATTATTTTAATTAATTATTTTCTCTTCAATATTATCAGACTCAGCGTTTCCTATTATTTCAATTTGAATCCAACAACGACCATTTTTTTTAGAGTATATTGATGTCAGGCCACCACTGTATAACATATATACATGATACATAAATATTCCCATATCGGGCTATTTATAGAAACAAGCACATTTCGTTAAACGAGAAATGATTTTCATTCTGTACAATTTGATCTGAGGGTTTATAAGAATAAACAAATTCATTTAGAAATTTATAAATAATTTAACAAAATATAACAATGAATTCGTGTAAAATATGCCGGACACCGACTAAAAAGAAGTGCACAAATTGTTGTAAAGCATTTTATTGTTCAGTGGAACACCAGAAACAGGATTGGAAATTACATAAGTCAGACTGTCATCCATTCAAGGTGCAGAGAATTAAAGTACTATTTGCATATATATACATATATTTTATTGATAAAGATTGAGGAAAACGCAGAACTGGGTCGTTATTTGGTGGCAACACGATCTATAAAGCCCTTTGAAATTATTTTACGAGAGTCGCCGTTAGTAAGAGGTCCATCCCAAATAACTAGTCCAATTTGTTTGGGGTGTTTAAACGTTTTAGACGAAAACGATCACAAGAATTGTGAGAAATGTGGCTGGCCGCTATGCAAAGCTGAATGTGGAAAAGCAATCGAACATCAGGCAGAATGTATTTTAACGCAGAAAAGAAATCGAAAGGTAAAAGTATTTTTATATGTAATTTTACATAACTGAACTGTACATTTGAAACAAAAGGTCAACATCCAAGAATTCACTAACCCTCATCCAATGTATCAATGTCTGTCCACGGTGAGGTGCATATGTTTAAAGAACAGTAATCCAGTCATGTGGGCCAAATTAAACGAATTGGAGTCCTTGGAAAATGATCGCAAAGGATCACTACAATGGAAAGTAGATTTGGAGAGTATTGGTAAATTTATACCGAAGTACGTATATACTATTAGGTTTTGTGTTCTATATTATGGAGATATTATGAACGTAAATTGAAAATGGAATCTGACACGTCTCCCATTAGATTTTTCAACACACAGGAGTTTAATGAAGAGGAGATAATGAAAATGATTGGCATTTTGCAAATTAATGGACATGAGGTACCCACAACGGACCCCCCACACGTGGCTGTTTATTATAACGCATCGTTTTTGGAACATTGTTGTACACCTAATTTGGCAAAAAGTTTTACAAAATCTGGTGATATACTTTTATATGCACCCAAAGGTGTTGCGAAGAATTCACATCTAAGTATTTGTTATACTGACTCGGTTTGGGGGACTGCGGATCGACAACGACATCTGATGCAAACGAAACTTTTTAAATGTGGGTGCACCCGCTGTTTAGATGTTTCAGAATTTTCTACAAATTATAGTGGTCTTCTATGTATGGAAAATAACTGCAATGGCACATTATTGCCAAACGATTGTCGTGTTCGAGTTTCGAAATGGAAGTGTGTGTTTGTTCAAAATAGAATATAATTTAATTGATACTCCTATTTAATTCCATCATATCCATGTATTACAGATGCAGCGATTGCGATGTTTCCGTAGATAATGCTGAGGTGGAGAAAATTTTGGAAAGGGCTAATACTGATTTGCAACACATGGAGAAAAACGAAGCCAATTGTGTCAGGTAAGAATTCCTATATGATCAGAATAGAGAGGAAGAACCTCAGAAAACCAAACCTAGCACTTCTAGAGTACTTAGTGACGTTTTATACGACCCATACTATGTACACATCAAACCTCAATCAAATTTGATTAATATAACAATACAAAATTTATCATTAGAGTATGTGACATTGGAAACAATCGTTCTACTGCTACCTCACATATTAGTCATACAGTACAGTAAACCACGTGCGAGTGGTTCTACAACTCCAAAACTTATCTAGGTAATCACTAATTTACTTTGGAGCTGGCTGAGCACTAGCCAATGATCTGACTGGTTAAAATCAAGCAATCTCAATAATTAATACAATCGTTAAATTTTAACGAATAATTATAATAAACATTTCTTGTTTTTTGTTCCTCAATTAAATATGCCGAGCAAATCCGAAGGCGACTCATTTCTGATAACGTTTATTAGTTTTAGATTTTTGCAATAAAGCTTCGGTTACGCTGCCGCACCGGTAATGGTCATAGAAAAATTTGCAAGTCATGAAATATTTGATAGTTACTATACATACATATAGGAATGTCGATATTTTAAAACATTAATTCTAATAGTTGGCCTATATAACATTTGTATTCTATATATTCTATTTCTATTATATATGATTATTCATATACGTAGCTACGTGTTACATCATTCAGGTACATCATTTTTGAATATTAAATATTTTTTAAGATTTATCAACCACTATCAGAAGTGGCTCACTCCAACGCACTATTACATTTCTGAAATAAAAATTCAATTGGTGCAACTCATCGGAAAAGACCCCAAGGAACTGATGATTGTCGATACCGAGAAGCTTCAGTTCAAAATTCAATATGCCCGTGAACTGATTAAGTTGTATGAGAAACTGGCGCCCTGTATGTTCTCGTAATATATTAATATACAAACATTTTTGTCATTTATCACTTGTTTAATTGTTTTAGGTGAAGTTCGATTGCTGGGAATGCTTTGCTTCGAGTTACATGCCGCGTCCGCAGAACAAGCAAGACGGATTTCCTTGGCCACGAACATTTCGTCAAAGGATATGTTACATGAGTCTTTGCATTTTGTAGAAAAATGTGTATCATATTTACAGTATGAATCCGATATTTTCGTAGAGGGAAATATCCTGAAACAGGCGAAAATCAATTGGGATGCATTGAAAATGGTATTACAAATGTAAAAGGTCTAATATTAAAAAAACAAATGTAATATAAATATTTCTTGGGAACAATAAACGCATTTTGATTGTAGGCATTGATTTTTCTTTCTTATGTATAATGAATGATATCTCTCTAACTGTTATGAATGAGACAAGGTTTTGCTGTGGTGTGTATAGCAAAAATTATCTTTACATACCTTAATATACAAATATAAAATTATAACTATTTTGAAATATTGATAACATATCGCCGTTCAGTTGACTAAGAGAAACAAAAAACCAAGATATGCCGTTATGTATATAGACAATAATCGGTAAATTTGGTCAGTCCAACTTGATCTATCGCCGTGAAAAGAAGAATTTGATTGTTTTTTGTTTAGAAAAATCAAAAAAATGAGTAAGGAAGGAGACGAAAAGGTCTCTTATTACAATTCCAATATCGTCCTAAATGACAGTGAAAAAGATAAGAACAATTTGTAAGTTTAGTTCTTTGTGATACAAAAGTTCATAGCCGTGGGTCTGAATCTCAAAAAGTGTTGTATAAAACTCATTGTTGGGTTCATTGGTCCCAATCTCTTGAGACTCTTATTAAAAAAAAATATATAAAATATAAATACCTTTAGAGTACACGAGCTTTTACAATCGAAAATTCGATTTTCCAGTATCATACTTTAATAATAAACGATTTCTTTTAGCGATTTAGCTAATAAAAAATATGAAAATGAGACAACTAATGAGGAAGACATCGTTAAAAAAGACGAAGATGTTACACCAGTGCCCTTCATCAAAATGTATAAATATTCTTCGAATAAAGATCGGCTTATGTATTCTGTGGGAATTTTGTGTGCCTTTGCGACAGGTTTAACAACACCAGCAAACAGTTATATTTTTGGTAATTTGGCAAATGTTAGTTGATTGTGAATAACTGTATGAATATTTTTTAAGTGAAATAACTGTTATTCTAGGCGATGATTGAGTTTGCGCAAACCGGATCAGGAAGCGAATCGGCCAACGAATTTCTTGATTCAGTGCAATCATTTGCTATTCAGAACACCATTATAGGGGTGGTAATGTTGGCCGGCAGCTATATGTCGGTGATGTTATTCAATTATGCGGCGCATGCACAGATTTTAAGGATCCGAGATAAGTTTTTTAAATCAATTCTTCATCAGGATATGACTTGGTATGACTTTAACCAGAGTGGGGAAGTAGCAAGTCGTATGAACGAGTAAGTAATTTGACTATTTAATATTATCCTTTAATATAAATATTTGGAATTTATATCCATATACATATTACAAATGTTCATTGGTTAACATGCAATAAGTTTGAAACAATTACGGTCCCTTCTTAATATCACTTACTGCTGAAAAATATTATATTTATTTATCAAATAATTAAAACCGCAATTTATAAATGCCAGTTTTTTTTATTATACTTCGAAACGGGCTTTCACAATTGTGTATGACGAATTTTATAGCTGACTAAATAATTGTAAATAAACGAAAAAGATAAGGAAATTACTATGCATTTTTTTCAAATTACCGATAAGCGTTTATTATCAAGCTCAATCAAACGTACGATAACGTGTGTATAACATTTGTTTTCATTATAATGTGTTGGTATTACGTCGATACAAATTATCTTTTATTTTGTTTTTAAAATATACATAATTGTAGGGTTGTAGATGGTGTATGTGATTTATACGCAATGCATGTTTAAAACATAAAAATCATCGGATGGACAAAATATATAATTTTTTGATTAAGAATATGAAATTGTATCTTTTCTAGGGATTTATCGAAAATGGAAGATGGCCTGGCGGAAAAAGTTGTAATGTTCGTACATTTCATGGTAGCATTTGCTGGTTCCATCATATTAGCTTTCGTAAAAGGATGGCAGTTGGCTTTAGTTTGCCTTAGTAGTTTACCAGTAACTTTTATAGCTATGGGATTAGTAGGAGTAGTGAGTACACTCAACGATCAGACCTTTAATAAATATCACGGTATTGTTCGTTACAGGCAACATCTAAGCTATCTAAACAGGAATTGAATGTATATGCAACTGCTGGCAATGTGGCCGAAGAGGCATTAAGCGGAATTCGGACTGTTAAAGCATTTGAGGGTGAAAACAAGGAAGTTTCTGCTTATAATTCAAATATTGTGGGAGCAAGAAACCTGAATATAAAAAGAAACCTTTTCTCAGGAATGGGTTTCGGGTTGCTTTGGTTCTTTATCTACGCTTCCTATGCCTTAGCCTTTTGGTACGGTGTTGGTTTGGTATTGAAACAGAAAGAGGGCTTAGAGGCATATAGAAATTACGATCCAGGAACCATGATTACAGTAAGGTTATATTTCATATAAGACCAAAAGATATGTTTGTATCGTTTCAACATTATTAACAGGTATTTTTTTCGGTTATGATGGGATCGATGAATATAGGGATGGCATCACCGTATGTAGAGGCTTTTGGAATTGCTAAAGGAGCTTGCGCTAAAGTTTTTAAATTAATCGAGCAAATTCCCACCATCAATCCGATTGAACAATACGGTGTCGTTTTGAAAGAAAAACTACAAACCATTGAGTTCAGGAATGTGGAATTTAATTACCCCACTCGCCCAGAAATTCCTATATTGAACAAATTCAATTTAAAAATCGACAGAGGTCAAACAATTGCTTTAGTCGGCCCATCTGGTTGCGGCAAGTCAACATGCATTCAACTTATTCAACGATTTTATGATCCCAATGGAGGCGATGTGTTCTTTAACAATGTCAACTTAAAAGAAATAAATATTAATTGGCTGAGAGAAAAGATCGGAGTGGTTGGACAGGAACCAATTCTCTTTGGAACCTCCATCTATGAAAACATTCGGTATGGTAGAGAAGACGCTACACAAGGGGATATCGAAGCAGCTGCCAGAGCTGCCAATGCTCATTTATTTGTTAACAAATTACCTCTGGTATTTTACAGTTGACTAAGCTGAAATGGGTGTAGCGTAAATTATTTATTTTCAAATCTTACAGGGATATAATACGTTAGTTGGAGAAAGAGGAGCTCAGTTGTCTGGTGGACAGAAACAGAGGATAGCAATAGCTCGTGCTTTGGTGAGAAATCCCGAAATATTGTTACTAGATGAAGCAACATCCGCTTTAGACACTGCCAGTGAATCAAAAGTGCAAGCTGCATTAGAGAAGGTGAAAACCACAGAATAAAATGATAATTTGATGAGTTTTGCATATTCTATATAGGCAAGTGAGGGCAGAACGACCATTATTGTCGCTCATCGACTTTCCACAATTCGTAGAGCAGACAAGATTGTTGTTGTCAATGGTGGACAAATAGTTGAAAGTGGAACCCACAACGAACTCATGGCTTTAAAAAATCACTATTACAACCTAGTTACAACGCAGATTGGAGAAACGGAGTCAGAACTAACATCACCTGCTATAAAAAAATCAGGCAAAATGATATATTTAAACCCAGAGGAAGAAGAAGAAGAAGTTGTTCATGTGGACGAAATTGAGAGGAAGGTACTATAATTATAATAAGCTTTCAGTTCACTCTTCGCTGCGAGCGTATCCAGGGTATACATGAGCTCTCAGTGTCAAGCAATTAATTTGCTTATTTTATATTCTGAAATATTTTTCACAGTATATTGTAGTAAGCTGTAATTAAATAATATTCATGTTTTAAGGAACTTATTGAAAACTCAAATGAAGCTGAGAATTCGGCTATAATTTCAATTCTCAAGTTGAATAAGCCGGAATGGCCTCAAATACTGTGTGGATGTGTATCCTCCGTAATAATGGGATGTGCCATGCCTATTTTCGCAGTACTGTTCGGAGAAATCCTTCAAGTATTATCTAACGAAGATCCACAATACGTACGTGATAATACGAACCAATACAGTTTGTACTTCCTGATTTGTGGAATTGCTGTGGGAATCGCCACATTTTTGCAGGTAAAACAAAATTATTATATCAGGTTATAAATTTTACTAGAATGTCGGTTTGTAGATCTACACATTTGGAATAGCTGGCGAGCGACTGACAGAACGCTTGAGAGGATTATTGTTCGCTGCCATGCTAAAGCAGGAAATTGCTTGGTTTGATGACAAAAGTAATGGAACTGGTAGTCTTTGCGCGAGATTATCTGGAGATGCATCGGCCGTTCAAGGCGCTACTGGACAAAGAATTGGAACTATTGTTCAATCATTGGCCACGCTTATATTGGGCGTTGGTCTTTCCATGTACTATGAATGGAGTTTGGGATTGCTAGCATTAGCATTTGCCCCTTTCATTTTATTCGCTACGTATATGCAACGTAGAGTGATGGCTGAAGAAAATATGGGTACAGCCAAAACAATGGAAAATTGTACAAAAGTATACAACATGCTAATCATTCAACTATTAGTATTGCATTTATTAAAATTTTAATTAATCTTTCCAAAATAGCTGGCTGTAGAAGTGGTTTCTAATATAAGAACAGTTGTTTCCTTAGGAAGAGAAGACATGTTTCATAAGAATTACATGGACATGCTATATCCAGCAGTAGAGGTTGGTTTAACATATCAGAAATTAAAACTACCTCTTTTTATTACCTCCTTACTAGCATTTTTAAACAAAACCGATAACAAAAACAGCTTGTTGTACGATTTTTTAAAATAAACCTCTAACCATTAGCCATTTGATACAATTTTTTGCTTTACTTCCAGACAGCTAAAAAAAATACTCACTTCCGTGGCTTTGTTTATGGTCTAGCACGTTCCCTTATGTTTTTTGCATATGCAGCTTGTATGTATTATGGTGGATGGTGTGTAGTAAACAAAGGCATGGATTTCGGAAATGTTTTTAAGTAAGTGTAACATTCTGTCAATTAAATATATACATTCAAGCCCATTTTAAGAACAATAGTAAAATCCATTCAATTTGATTACCATTTCAATGTCTAGAGTTTCACAGGCGTTAATCATGGGAACCGCTTCTATAGCGAGTGCTCTTGCTTTCGCCCCTAATTTCCAAAAAGGAATAACCGCTGCTGAAAATATTTTCAAACTATTGCAAAGAGAACCAAAAATTGCCGATAGTGAAGGTGTGTCGAAAGAACTGTGGACTGCGGATGGACATGTTTTGTACAATTCGGTGAAGTTTAGTTATCCAACGAGAAAGGAAAGCACTGTGTTGAATAATCTGATCTTGGCTGTACACAAAGGACAGAAGGTTGCTCTTGTTGGATCATCTGGTTGTGGTAAATCAACATGCATTCAACTACTGCAAAGGTTCTATGATGTGGATGACGGCTCCGTTGAAATCGATAGCACCGATTTGCGAAATATATCGCTGTCCAACCTGAGAAAGCAGTTGGGCATTGTTTCGCAAGAACCAATACTCTTTGACAGAACAATTAAAGAAAATATAGCGTATGGTGATAACTCACGAATGGTTTCTGAACAGGAAATTATTTCCGCTGCTAAAAAAGCAAATATACATAACTTCATTTCATCAATGCCTCTGGTATGACATATATATTTTTTTGAGTTGTAAATAATTTAGTGCAATCTCGTGTATTTAAGGGCTATGAAACGCGGATGGGTGAAAAGGGCACACAACTTTCAGGAGGTCAGAAGCAACGAGTTGCTATTGCACGGGCACTCATCAGAAATCCAAAAATTCTGCTTTTGGATGAAGCTACATCCGCTTTAGACGCGGAAAGTGAAAAGGTAGTCCAAGAAGCTTTGGACGTTGCCAGTGAGGGACGAACTACAATAAGTATTGCTCATCGATTGTCCACGATAGTTGATTCTGATGTTATTTTTGTTTTTGATGGTGGTAAAGTATGTGAAAGTGGCACGCATAAAGAACTTTTGAAAATGCAAGGCACTTATTATACACTTTATAAGCTTCAGTCTTAATATAGAAAAATAATTTGAATTTGTTTTTATTAAAAATCACAAATATTAAAATTCAAGTTTCAAGTGTTGAGCTTTTATGACTAAGTATTTCAACAAATATAATAATAGGGCGTTATTATGTTACAAAATATCTAGCTAATAAACAGTATAAAAAAATTTGTATACACTGTTTCGATATTATATATATTAAAATTACCAAAAAAAACTATCTAAAAGTTAAATTTTAAAATAGTGATAATCTAGTATTCCACAATGAACTTTTCAAGACAAAATTTATTTTGCACACTCGGTACAGCCTGTTTGAAAACAATGTGTATCTGCTGATAAGTGGTGAAGATTTCCAAGTTGTCCGGATTCATTATTGCGCCTCGTTCGTTCCACAATGCAAGGACTATAGGACTACATATCTCCCTATAATAGGCACTTTTTTGAACATTTTGATAATTAGGATTAATAGGAGATATAATATCTATGAGTATGAAATATAGTTTGAACGAAGTGAGTTCTCTCTTTATGTGTGTAAATATCAAAAGTTTTTTGTTTGATAATCGCTGAATTAGTTGAAAATCGGGAATTTAATTAATCGGGAAAAATAATTATTTATCAACATTTTATTATTGATTTTTATACCCTCCAGATGACAGGTATATTGACTTTGCCATTACAGAGTAACGCACGATTGCGGTTAAAAGAATTGTTTTCGGTCCGATGGAGGGTATCGAATAGACGATGAAAATACTTGGATAGGTTCCTATGTGTTCTGCTTAAGGAAAATATTATTTTTGGTTAGTAAAATTACCATCGCCAATTGCAGAATATAATTTATTTTGGATGTATTCATTTATTTGAGACCATATTTCTAAGTATAACTTTTATATAATATAATAAATATAGTAACTAAC
Source organism: Themira minor (assembly GCA_001014575.1). Classification (NCBI taxonomy): domain Eukaryota; kingdom Metazoa; phylum Arthropoda; class Insecta; order Diptera; family Sepsidae; genus Themira; species Themira minor. The sequence continues at coordinate 60,593 of JXPZ01001101.1, forward strand.
TATGTTTAGTTCTGTCTTCATTTGTCAGATCTTTGCACTTCCCTGCGATTTGAAAATGAAAAACGGAAAAGCGTTATCTTTCTATTTCAATTTATAAAATACAAGGTCCACAACTATCCAGAAAATATAATTCAATTCAGTATGGCGTATTAAGACAAGACTGATTTGTTTTTTGCTATTTCATACATTATTATTTATCTTATAAGGAATGTTCAATAATTAATATTAACAAATTTATATTTATCAAATTGCACTAACATTTATGCTTCTGTTTCCGTGGATTCACTGTTGGACTCTTGCAGTTGAGAAAATTTTTGGAGTTTTACGTCATCACATTTAGCTTTACCTTTTGCACGAGATCTGCGTCTCATTCTATGACTTTTTATACAATGCTTTGCACTATCCGTCGCTTCTTCGGAATCATTAGTTGTTTTAATTACCAACTTTTTGTTCGCTTTGTGGCTCAAATCTTCAATTTGACCAACATCCTCAGATTTAGTATAGGTACCTAATGTAGAGTACAATAAATGAAATGTATTAAATTATAGTAAAATATGTAGATGTATTGATAAAATCGAACGTGCCTGCAGTACCAAATAAGTCTGATTTGCGTAATCCAGCGCGAATTTTAATTTTAGCCTTTTTTTCATGACCCGAGCCACTTTGTTGATTATAATGGGCATAAGATGGGACATCTAAAATGGAATTATCGCAGATACTAGATTTATCTTTGTCTTCACCATCAATCAAGGTAGACGTAGACGTAAACTCTTGACCAATATTACTTTCAGTATCGGATAAATTATCGCTCAAACCGTTGTTGTCCTCTTCCGCTGCAGCAATCTGATATAATATACATTTAAAAATTTGTTTTCATAGTTTGAGAAAGTATCCGATAGTTTTTACCTCCGTATTAAGAGATTCTCTCAAAATGATCTCCGGACCACCACCATAGATTCCATGAAGAAAATGCCATAACGGTGATGTCAACTGAGCGAAATCGGATCCTGTCCGTACATTATATTTACAATTTAATATCGGTGGCGAATCATTCGGTTTCGAGATGTCAGAGTTTGTTATAGGTCCGGGGTCTTTGCAAGTGTTTCCTCGTACAAATTGTTGCCATTTCCGTAACCATGGCATAGAGATAGCGTAAATTGCGCTGGAATCATCATCTGATTTTTGCTCATTATATTTTGAAAATGCTGACAACTCATAAAGTTGGCGTCGGTTTATGGCTTCAGCAGCTCGTTTACATATATCGCACTCATATAACATATTTATGGCCGGGCCGCCCCCATATTTGATGTAAAAGAAGTCCCACAGTTGTTGGGGAATTGCGATCGCAATTTGCTTCAAAGCATATATTTTTGATTGTATTATTCCCCCATGGGGACACAGAATATCTCGATTATTGATTGGTCCAGGCTCTGCGAATGAGTTAAATCGGCACAACCATTCTCTGGCCACATAGAACTTTATGTCGGATTGGTGTATGGGATTCAGTTTAGATATCTGGTTGGCCTCGGATCGTGTTATATCCATTTGTGGATTGAATTTGCGATAAAACAGTACGTATGCTTGGCTATTCTGTACTGTTTCCGGAGTGACTTCGGTTACGTTTTGATCGTCATATTCATACCATTTGTTATCTACATCGTTACGAGCTAAGCAGGTATAGTGACCACCACCCACTGTTCCGTGGTGACAAATCACCGAAACTAAATTATAACTAAATACCTTTGAATTGCACGTTTTGTGAAGATATGGGCCCATATCAAATGACTCTAAAGGGAAATGGACATGTGAAGAGATTTTGGAGCTATAAAAAATATCATGGCGAAAACGTTTCAAATGAATGCAGAGTACTTCGGGTAAATTCAATATTTTGGAATATTTAATGCCAGTTCTTAACTTGCTGCACTTTTCACAACTGTAAATATATGTAAATATTTGTAATTAAATATACTGAATACAAACGAATAGGTGTACCTGTACATGTTGTCACCTTTTAGTTCATCGGCACTAAAGAAACTGGACATACAATCGTGAAGTGTCACCGTCGGTCCCCATACCCATGAGCGTACTAAATTCCACATCCAAGACAACCAACTATCATACAGTGGACCCTTAATATCAGATCCAAGATTTTTAACATTCGAATTTTGAGTTTGGTGCAATACATTTATATAATCACGAGTGGGAATTGGAAGAGATAAGTCCTGAAAAGTTTCTTCCCGTGTCGATACTCGATCGCAAGCTAGACATTGCACTGACGATAAAAGCTTTCCATCAAATATGTCAGTAATAATTGATCTGTTCGGTTGCTGTTGCACCTGTTGCACCGTAACAACCTTTCTTTTTTTGAAACTATCATGGGTATTTGTGTTCATACAAGCACTTGAGTTATCTGAAGCACTGCTATCACATGTTTCATAATCCGACTCCGATAAAGAACTTGTAGGCGAATAGTACTCTGGATCGGGTTTTTGTTCCTGATTATTACTGACTAAGCATTCGTGGAGTGTATTTGACGGCTCCTTTAGTTCTTCATGCAGCTGATCCATAAAGCATCGGAGAAATTCCTGAGTGTCATGTTGTTGATAGCCCCGAAACATGGGATGTACACTTCGAATGCCATACAATATCCCTCGAGGAACAATAGACTCTAAAACGTTAGAAAGTTGTTTTAAAAGTTTTAAAACGGTCACTTATAAAATATTCCTAACCAAAGTCTCCTTTTTTACACCACATATCTTCCATTAAGCGAGCGTAGCTTTTGGCAAGGCCAGTCTTACACTTGACACTTTCAGTTTCACTTTTTAACTCAATAAGGTCTCCGCATTCAAGAAAATAGTGTGTCATTGGTGGTATGTTGCTTAGAGCCTGTAAGGCCGAGTTCATATAGCAGGTATTGGCAATATTGTGCAAACCAACAAGGCCGTCCGCGGTCCGATTCGATGCTGGTGAAGAGACTTCCTCCTCGAGAATAATTTCCCTTTCACATGTGTAACACCAAATCCGATTAGACGACAAATTCATGTGCACGGAATGTGTTTTACTTGTCTTAAAGTGTTCTGTGCCATGGTCGGAGGCTTTCTCTGGACATCCTACAAATCCACAATCATTTTTTAAGCAAATCCATAGGTTTGTCCCACTGTAGTCACAACTAGAACATTTTTTAAGGTGCTGAAAGGTATTGTAATATTGGTAAAATCATTATTTATAGGTATAAATATAAAAACGACTCCACGTTTATCTTACATTATCCAAGTTTTTAAAATCATCTGTACACCGTCCGCTGATATGAGGGCAATTCATGTTCATGAATTTTAATTACTTTTCTAACCAGTACTAAACCAATAAATATAAGTATTTACATTTGCTATTGCACTTAAAATCTGTTGATTTATATGTCAGTTTATTTACAAAAATAATGAATGAAACTTAGAAATTTGGAAGTAATAATGACACATAAAAGGTTGAACTTTTGAACAATAAGCCCTCGAAACAAAAAATATATAAATTGTCAAATTTCTTGCAAGATTTTAAACAATTCAACGAGAAAAGTTAAATTCATGCAAAATGAAATTAATGTTGGGGAAAATTGTGGAAACTGTCAAAATCCAAAAAGGCCTGATTTGACAACACATATCAATAATGATACCATGGTTTCACAGTGTCATGTGCAGTCATCTGATTTTACTTTCACATATCAGAAATCGTTGATTTATCCGTACATATATAAACCTAATTTTTAAACATATTCATTTTCCTTAGATTTTTATGTAGAATAAACAAAACACTTAACCATATTTCGTAATATATAAAAAAAATATGTTAAATAATATTGATCAATAACTTAAAACACAGGCATAATTTCTTGGCGATGCCACTATGTTTGTTAAAAAAACAGTTTATTGTTTTTGGTTGTGAATTGTGAATAATTATTCAATTCATAACATTTTATTTAAGACTATTTAACACATTTATATATAGAGTTTTAAATCGAATATCGCTATGAGATGTTAAACATAATCGAAAGAACAACTCTGTGCCCATATAAATTTAAACGTCTATATTTTCCGATTACAATACATATTTTCAATCAATTTTCACTATCCATTAAATACAGTCTTGAAGAATTAATTTTCTTTTAATCCTTTAATAATCTATCGATTAAAAAGATACAATTTTTCTATACATTCGAAATCATATCAATGGTTCTGTCGAAAATTGTCAATTATTGAAAAGTTGATTGTTTCATCTGTACACGTTTTGTAAAGTATTCATCGCATGATGGAGATTGACACCAATTATGTTTAGTTTATTTTGATATTTTTCCATATTCATATTTGGTCTTTTTTATGGATATTATGTGTGACGGAAGTAAGAGTATTTAAAGTAAATACTAATTCGCATTGGTAAATAAATCGTAAATTTAATGTATTTATTAATGTAATGAATACCTGCATAGTTAATACTAACCACAAATAAAAAATGTATTACATTACAATGATGGTGAATGATTTCAGAATTGTTTATAAAATCAATATTTTGATCCTAATGGATACATACATTTTTTCTTCATATACAATCTACAAAAATATACAACACAATAATATTTAATTTTTCATTGTATGCCTAAATAAAATCAATAATTAAAAATATAGTATATATGTATGTGTACAAATAATTACATTTTTCATGAACAGTTATGCATTCCGATGAAAGTTTTGCACGAGAATGTGCATCGGCAATGCAAATACGAAGAGTTGGTGGATGCGATGGCAAAATTGCAGGTTTATACGACTTTGAAGAAACATTGGGATCTGGTCATTTTGCTGTTGTTAAACTTGCTCGACATGTTTTTACTGGGGAAAAGGTAGCTGTTAAAGTTGTAGACAAAACCAAATTGGATGAAGTTTCCAAAGCCCATTTATTTCAAGAAGTTCGGTATGTTATTCGTATTGTACTTTGTATAGGCATTTTGATTATATTTAGTTTCCTTACAGATGTATGAAACTTGTTCAACACCCAAACGTTGTCAGATTGTATGAAGTAATAGACACACAAACAAAATTGTACTTAATCCTAGAACTTGGAGATGGCGGGGATCTTTATGATTATATTATGAAGCACGAAACTGGTCTCAGTGAAGAACTTGCCAGAAAATACTTTCGACAAATATTAAAAGCGATAGCTTATTGCCATCAACTTCATGTTGTTCATAGGTATGTCCGACAATTTTTTAACTGATAATTTCACAAGAAAGAACAAAGTGTTCATACAGCTGTGTATTTTTATTTTAATATATTGAATATATTGGCAATTCCTCTTGCAGGGACTTAAAGCCCGAGAACGTTGTGTTTTTTGAGAAGCTCGGTGTAGTGAAACTTACCGATTTTGGATTCAGCAATAAGTTTTCGCCCGGGCAAAAGCTGCAAACTTTCTGTGGCAGCTTGGCATATTCGGCTCCCGAAATTCTACTTGGTGACTCCTATGATGCCCCGGCTGTTGGTATGAATGTTTCCAAACGTTTTACAGTATGACAATAATTGGGTACATTATTTTTGTAAAATAGATATATGGTCGCTTGGTGTTATATTGTACATGCTTGTCTGTGGCCAGGCACCATTTGAGAAGGCGAATGATTCTGAAACGTTAACCATGATAATGGATTGCAAATACAATGTGCCGACCCAAATTTCACAAAGTTGTCGACAATTAATCGCATCTATGTTAGTACGAGATCCTAAGAAACGTGCAACCATAGAGGAAATATCAGCTAATCCATGGCTCACCGAGAATTCCGAGGATTGCAAGGAATATTTACCACTGGTGAGTCGTGAAGAGATATGTGAAGAGGATCATGCATTTATAATGCAAAAAATGATAAATGGTAATATAGCATCGAAGGATATTATTTTGCAGTAAGTATACAAAAAAAGTTGTTTCTCAAAAAGTCACCATGCTTATATGAATGTTTATGCGTTTCTTATTTGTCAGGTCATTGGAGAAAAGTAAATATGACCATATCACAGCTACGTATTATCTTTTAGCGGAAATTAGATTGCGGAAAAGACGAGAAGAGTGCTTCGGAAAAGAAAAATCCAAATTGAAGTAAGTCGACTTGCATTTCGTATTTTATATGCACGTAATGACAATATGTTTGTGCTTTACAGAAACGCACCTTCTGACATAATTCAAACCAAAATATTAAAACCCAACTACGTAAACAAAAACAAGTTGAGCTCTAATACAATACCTGCGCCAAGAAATGACAAAACAGTAGGAACATTCTGAAACCATAAATATCTGTTGTACAGTTTAAACTCCTTTTGTAATTTTGTAGGAAAAACGTAACAGAAAGTGCAGTATTGTGCGAGAAGAGGATGAAGAGGAATCATCATTAGAAAATTCAGCAAGCTCAAACAATATTAAGGTATCCTCTACTGGAAGGGAATCTTTGCCTGAAGAAAAACGTTATCAAACCATACAAAAGAGACCAAATATTGAAGGTATTCAATTGTTTTTACTTAGTTTACATTTCGTTTAATTTTACATTCCAAATATTTTTAATTCCCAAAGATTCCAGTACAACTAAAATAATCAGTAATACAGATGTTATTAGTGATAATTCATCCAATTTATCGATGGAAGAAACTTTATTAGCCATGAAGAATCTGGACATTGGCAAATTGAAATCCATTTCAACAATAAAACATAATACAGCATTAACACATCGCCGCTCGAAGCTCAGCAAGATCAGGACGCCTTCTTGTAGCAGCTCGGAAGCCTCTGATGATGAGACGAAGTCCCGTAGTAAAAAGAAAATGAACAAATTGATTGGAGATACTCCAATTAGACTTAGGATGCATCGACGTGACTCTCATGATGACTCAAGTGATTCACAGGATCAAGCCTTTCCATCGACAGCATCTCAAAGTCATTCCAAAAATGTGGTAACTTCGAGCTCGAATGTTAGAAATGTCAATGAGCGGCAAACACAAGATCAACAAAAACCAGTGAGTACCCGAATAGTTTTGTCAATGTAGTTTTGTTATAACTAGTTAAGACATGTAATTTTTTAAAAGGCTTAATCTATTTGTTTGATCTATGACACACGTACAGACGTTTTGATAAAAGAGTATCATTCGATAACCACAGCACCATGTCGGATGGCTGAATTTTAATGAATAGCCAGAATTGTACTAAATTTACCATTGCTGTTGCCATTCAATATGCGTTTCATGTGAACGGTTCGCAAATATTGTTATGTTTGAAGCTATCCGTTTGAATTGGCATTGCAACGAATAACGTTATATAAAAACTTCACAAGTTGTATTTTGACGGAATTCTTAATAACGTTTGCTCTCTTTTGAACCCGTAGTTAAAAGCAGTCGATAAACATCCAATTTAGTTCATTAGAAAACTTGAATACACAACGGATGGTATGGTATGGATGGTAATGATATCCAACCGATTGCATTTTCTTATTCGCACCCTGGCTGGGCGAAAATAGAATTTACACCAAAACTTAAGTCATCACTTAACAATGGTTATTTGATTAGATAAAAAACACTAGTAAGAAAAAATAAAAGTGAGCAATTAAGTAAAATTAATATGCAGCGTTTCATAAATAAAAATATAAAAACTTTCCCTTATTTTACAACATACAATAACAAATATATTTCTCCGTTCGTAATTATCTTTACAGCATACAAGAACAGAAGAACGAAAAGCAGCACAATTTATTCATAGGAATAAAAAAACACAAATGAAATACGCAGTGAATAAACATACACATAGTAAACTAGAGATAAGTTGCAAAAATGAAAATCAGTTTCTAGATCGCATAGCAGAGGTGCAGGAGTTCGAGCAACGCCATAGATTACTGAAAACAGCATCATGGATTGCAGACAAGCATTCAGAGTCCAAAGAAGAAAAAATTGATGATATTGTTATTTCATCGGAGTTCGATTTTAATGGAAATATTTTGAATAAAGAAAAAATGCCTTGGCAGACTCCAAGTGACCCAAATTATTTGAATATAATCAGAAACAATATATCTTTAGACGCGAAAATTACAAAAACCTTTCATTCAAATGAAACAAAATCGTGTGCTAGATTTAAGAAATTACGCAACTCGGTCATTCATTTTCCAGTTGTAAACTTTTCGTAGCAACAACAAAACAGTCCGATAATTATTTTTAAAAGTTTAGGTCCTATTGCGGTACTATGCACGAATGTATTGTGTTAGAGCATAATATGTAATTTCAAAGTAATAGCAAATAAAGTTTACATATGTAATAATATATAAGTTAAATTATTAATTTGTATCTAATAGTATTCAAGCATATATGAAAATTTGTTTCGAATGAGATTCAAATAAAACCATTGCAGCTTTTTATATTTCTTACGTTTCATGTTGAATCCACCTACCCATTTTATTCGATTTATTACTGAACATTTCGTCAAAATGCATCGACTGTTCCAAATTTGCTTGTTTGGACGCCCACCGCTGTAACAGACATAGGACTGACCTATGTGCGAGTCAGTAACCAACTACCTCCATCATCTTACCAGCTTTTTCCAATTGAGAAATCTCTAGGAGGGTTACATTTGATAGCCCCTTTATGTCACCTGTGCATGCCAAAACAGCGATTGGCTGTGCCATGGTCGTCCTAAGGACTGTAATGGGCTGGGTCCACGTGACGTGGGAGCAACATCATATCGACAAGATGATAATTCTCACAATCAAGGATCATGTCATCGTTTGTGAGCAGTTGCCTCTGCCATATCACCGCCTTGATCACCCAAATTGACACTGGACGGAACTGGCACTTCTACATTCCCCACCGGAACGACTAGGAAAGCTTTAATATTCGACCAAGGACTCTGAAGCCAGTTTATCGAAATGTACAACAACGTTTTCAGAGAGTCTTAAATCAAACTCGTTCACAACGTTTCCGGTGTGAATACTTATTGGGAGTTGAAAATATATATTTCGAAGATGATTTGTTTTTTAAGCCTGCTACGAACACAGGCGTCAAGAAAAGGATATTCTCCCACTCACTACCACTACACAAAAAAAATTTACGCACGGACTAAGATTAATACCGGTTTAAAAAGCTCAACGGGTTACTCCTCTTATCGTTTACTATGTTTATGTAAGTTTATAGCATGACATGAACTTTTGGCTACGTTTGAAAGCTTCAAACATAAAGCTTTGGCAAGCTATGTTAATATGTGTTGAAATGATCGCACAAATAAGACTAGAAAGTTTCTTTGCAACAAATAAGACGAATAATTGATGCTCAGATTCTTTCCTGCCGTTCGCATTTTTTAGTTTATAGCGAACTATTCACGGGTGTTGTTATACTCAGGCAGTTCAAGGTGAAGAAGAAAAAGTGTTGATATTTAATAAAAAAAAGCCTGGTGACCTTCAACATCAAATTATTTAATGTAAAGTAATAAATACACACGTACCTAAATCATTGAAATTCACATTTGCAAAGTGTATCTGCCATATATGAATGAATGTTTAGATTTGCATACATATATACAATTGTATTTATAAAAGTATAATGAATGAACTTATTCTCCGCAAATTTTTTAAATTTGCATGAAAATTCAGAATTTTAAAACAAGAGTGAAATGTTAACAATACTTTAATAGAAATGCTAAGAGAATTGTAAAACATATAATTGTTTGCACACACATATCACATATGTATGTACTAACATACGCGAACGCACATACACTTGTTTATGTTTGGGTAAATCAACTTTTCAAAAAAGCGCAAATACCATAGACAATATCAAGAACACCACCAAAAAAGAAAACTCAAAATTCAAATTCAAATGAAAAGTCGCCCACATATGCATACATATATAGATTTATATTCGTAGAATTTGGACATGCCCATATGTTTGTATGAATGTAAATATGTATGTATAACTCGAAGGCGTATCAATTTTATTATAAAATACAACATTTTTCACGAGAGTCGTAAAAACACCTTCGCAATCGAGTTTTTATATGTTAAATTTTTGGATCACCTACAAAATAATGCTCATATACATACATAAACATGTTCATGTATTTGTTCATATATAAATGTGTATGTATGTACAATATTGTCTATGAGATCATTCCGTGGCTTCGTAAATGTTTTTTACGTTTTGTACTTATTCGATCATCAGGCATTGTACTTGAATACATTTCAGGATATATTTCTGTACAAGTGTATGTATGTCCAAGCAGTTGCAATACATATATATTGTAATGGCATTGCAATATGTAGTTTATATGTTTCATTCAATTTATTAACGAAATCTCTTCACATTTTAAGGCATGACGTATGCGCCTACTCATGCTAATTTCGTACCTCTATATATATATATATATATATATATATTGAAAAATGTGAACCCGAGACATTTAAATGAACATGAATGAATGGAATGGTGGCCGAGTTTTTGTGAAATAACAATACGAGCTAATCGCTTGTCTGTTATGTGGTATTGTTATATGTAAGAAAGAGNGCAACGCAATGGAGCCCAACGGGTGGACTAACAAATCCGTCCGAAAGGGTCTGGTGTCATCACCTACCATCACCGTACTATGCAAAATATACGTTATAATGCCCCTGTTCCGATGTAAACAAGTGGTTTTAACACGTAATATTGAACTTTTCATTTAGTATCTGCCATGGTATTTCCCTACTATGTTCTGGTATAAATGCAAATACTATACAAATAAATATTATCAATTGATTGTTATAGACAATGCAGTACTCTTCTAACTCAGAAAACTTTGCATCATTAAGAAATACTTCGCCCTCTTGGAGAGATAAGGTATGTGAAAATTTATGCAAATATGATTATTGTATTGTATTGTATGTGTGTATTTATAATAATCCCTGTTAGGATGGCAAAGGAGGTTATGTGTACAAAAAGTCATCATATCAATACTCCACGGCCGGTGAAAATTCCAGTAGTCATGGAGGAAAACTGCAAGGCAATAACATTGATCAGCTGGATGCTCTTTTGGAGGACCTAAAAACTGAACGGGAAAATACTTTGGATAGAGGTTCAGGTAATAGATATCTTACTGTTACAGTCGGTATAATAAAATGATGTGTATATATTTCAGATCTTTTGTCTTCTTCGAACTACACAACTATGTGAGTTAGTTAATATAAATTGGACATAAAAGCGACTTTCCTATAACTAACTTTTTTACATTTATTAAAGAGAACGTGGAACTTCACCTAGAAGATCGTTAACCAATTCGAAAAAAATTATTACGACAACGAAATATGACGATAACTATAAGTTGGCAAGTCTGGACAATATTTCGCCCATGTTTAACGGCAGCTCTATTTCTAAAAGTTCTGTCCAGTACGAAAACCATTCGCTGCAGGACCGATCATACGATTCAAGTATGTTATACGTGATTACATTAAATATTATCACTTTCAATGGGAAAAAATTATAAATATTGAAATTTAATTGCAGACTATAACTTTTCCACGAATGTCTATGGTACTAACAGTAGAGCAACGGGCATTAATCGTTTCTCAGAAGATAAGGAATTCTTAACGCCTAAATCTGCAACGACCACAATTCAAACCTTGGAAAATGATTTGCAGAATATTCCATTAACGGATAACATTCTGCCTTTGCCGGGAACAAAGGTCACGACAACTGTGCGTACCTACACTTATGAGGTTCCATCGGATGCAATTACCAATCGAGTGCACAACCAAACGACTTACAACACCATCCAAAAACACGACAAGACCAATGTGTCCTACCCTTCTCAAGTAATTAAATCTCCGAATACGGTGGTTTATAACACGGAAACTATTTCTAAAACGGAAAAGAATCATGAACGTCCTATAGTTTCGAATAAGATATACGAAGTTCGGGAGCAACAAGAGATCAATACCACACATAACAGTTTTCCCCATACAGAGCCCGTGAGCAATGGACCACCCGGCTCAACGAAATCGATTGTGTATAAAGTCAACACTACTAGTAATGCCCAAACATTGCCCAATGAACCGGAGCTACAATTTGTACCAAATAATAGTAGCAGGTACTATTATACAGAGTCTACAAATACAACAAATACTATTCATGGACCACCAGGGGTACAAAACGATATTGTTTATCCTCAAAATTCACCGCAAGTAGTGCCTCATAACGTTTCCCCAAATGCAAATGCATATGTGCAACCTGGCCCTAACACAACGATGACTTACAAATACTCTTCGACTTCAACATCAAATAACGGGCGAGGCCCTGAATTCGGAGGACCAAATCATCCCAATGATAACTATCATTTATCACCTTTCCCAGTTGACGGTATCCATATTCCATCTGGGAATAATCCACCACAGAAAGTGGACGACCTTATGCAATCATTCGGAAGTGTACGTTTTGCACAATATTACCTGGTTTTATAAATACAACTTAAGATTAATTTTCGTAGACTGTCGTGGACCATTCAAATGTTGAAACGCCGCACCGAAAAAGAGAGGTGGAAACTGCTGTGGCTACTTCTAGCTCTCCACAAATACCCTCAGTAAACAAAGTTGGAAAAGAGGTGTACTATCCGCCTGGTCATGATATGATGTTGACAAAACGTGAAGAAATGATGCAATCAGGCTCATCTGGAGGAGTAAGATTATTTAAAAAAATTTAGATCTTATTTGTATGTTCTATTTAAAACTAGGGTCGCTGGGCCAAAGGATCTGGAATGTATGAATACGAATCTGGTTACAAATCTAAGTCAAAAACTAAAACTGGAGGAGCAATGGTACCGGTTTGTCTTCCACTGTGTTGTGCCATGCCTTGTACAATAATGTAATTACCAAATTACATTTAAAAATTTGTGTGGATATTTTAACAATTGTTTATTAACAACAATTTTTGTATAATAATAATGCTGAATTAACAGTTTTAATTAATTTAGTGTCTATGAATAATCATGTGAACATTTCTATGTATCCATGAAAACAAATAACAAAGTTATCTTCAAAATGAATATTAAATTGCAAATATATATTTTCATAATAAAACTAACTTTCAAAGGGCTGATTTCTGTAATCATTGAGGATTGCAATTCCAGAGAATTACTTGTGGCTACTTTACATTTATGATTTTTCAATTTTTTTTTTGTCATTTTATGACGGCCTTGTCAAAAAGTGTCCGTAAAAACTGACAAAAAATGTGATAGTGAATGGAGCATTTCAGAATTTCCCACAGTTCTAAGATGTTACAATACCGCTCGGTAATTAAGTGAACTTCGATAAGCTTTGCGAATTCGCAAGTTTGCAATAGAACACTGTGAGCTTTTTCTAAGTTATAAGAAACCTTGTGGTTAATTTAAAAGATGTTAAAACGAAGAAGTAAGTCATATGACAAAAAGAGAGCATAGAATATGTCATTCCTAGCTGGAAAAAGCGTTTCACTCTTCAAAAACAAGAGAACCATTGATATAATACTAAATTCTGCAAACAAATGAAAAAAATAGAAAACCGGAAATAGACAACTTGAAATCAAAGAAACTGTGCTTACTTGTTTAAAGGATTGTATTAACAAAATTAAAATAAAATAATTACACAAAATTATTGTATTTAATTAGTCCTTCGCGGGAACCTCGATGACGCGGGGTTTATCTATAATGCGCGCTGTTTTGTTTCCCTTCTCTACGATGCCAATTATCCATGCTTGGTAGCCTTCTAGTTTTTCGATGTCTTTGCAATAAGCCGCTGCTTGTTCGCGTGGAAGACAAATAAGCAATCCTCCGGATGTTTCTGCAGAGTGCCCTTGCAATAATTGAAACATATTACCGCAAGCTTTTGCGACTGCAGCCATTTTAGCAATAACTGGAAGATTATGTATTACAAAAGATACATCTTTTTTCTGGTGTGACGCGAGAGTTTGAGCATGGCCCAGTAATCCAAAACCAGTAATATCAGTCGAGCCATGAGCATTGTATTTATGCATAAGGCGCGCGGCTGTGCGATTCAGACGAGCCATAGAATTCATTGCTCGATGATAAGCTTTACGCACCTCTTCCTCGCTTACCACCAATTTGATACGATTCCATCGTTCTGGTTGATCTAGCCATTGGTGAGCATTAACAGCCACTTGGGTGCCCAGGGGCTTCGTCAATACCAGAACGTCACCCACAACCGCATTGTCGGGAACAATGTACTCGTTGGGTTGGCAAATAGTGGAGGCAACTCCACCGATAGTACACCATGGGTTTACAACACTTTGACCACCAGTGACTGTTGTGCCAGCTTCTAATGCGGAATCTTTGAAACCACGCATTATCAATGGAACGACCACATCACGTTCCTTTTCCGTCATTTTTGTGCTTACAGCTAGTAGCATAAGCATATTATCGCAATCAGTCACTCCCATTGCATATAGGTCGCTCAAAACATTTGCACATGCGATTTTGCCCATCATGTAGGGGTCGTCCACAATTGGATAAAAGAAATCCGTTGTTTGTACTAAGCACAAGCCGCCATGACGCAGTGGGATGACAGAACAGTCCAAACCGATTCCAATGCGGGGAATTGCCATGTTCATAAACTGCGCATCTTGGTCTTGTGAAACGTAGTCCTGTTGCAATGCAGACACCAGCTTGCCCAGCACTTCTTGGGGCACTTTACATCCTCTTCCTTTTAAATCAGCAAATCGTGTAAGACGGAATGAAGGGTCCAAGTCGTGTGCAGTTGGGTCAAATGGACGAACTGCAGTAGAGCCTCCACCTTGTAATTCCAAATGAGCAGCATTTAGGGCATCTAACTGATAACTCATTTTAAAGGTTTTGTCTTTTATATTAGTTATTTAAAAAAAATTGACTTCAATACAATACTGCGTGCGTCAGTAATAGCTAGTAAATATAACTAATAACTCGCATTCTCCCTTGTGATGCATACATGTAAAAAACTTCTCACATGAATACGAATTTTTATACGACTACTTTGAATGTGTAAGTAACATTTTGTTTGATTGGTCAATACGAAAATGGCGGCAATATTCGGGCGAAGTCAGTAAATCTCCCGTTGGTCTGGTGCTCGTTTTCAACAATATGTCGGTGTTCAAGAGTTGCATTTCAGAAAACATAATGCTGTGTACACATTCACTGCGACAGTGAGAATGACAAAGAAACATGTCACATTACACATGATAAAATGGTCCTATTAAATTGTTGTAATTTGTGTAAATGTTATACAGTGGTGCCTCGCATAACGAACGCCTCGCACAGCGAACGCTGCACACAACGAACTTTCTTTTAGTTCATTTCACGATTCATACAACGAACTTCGCTTCACACAACGAACTTTAAAAAACTCTACACTAGAGCCCTCTTTAATAAGGTGTTTGAAGAATGCGAGTTTGGTGGAGACAATATGACTATCCGAATGTTTTGGAAAGAGAAATTTAACACAGAAGTGGTGAAGGACATCATCACAGTGGCCCAAAGGTTGGAATTAGAGGTAGAGGAAGAGGATGTAGAGGAGCTTATTGAGGAACACAAAGAAGAGCTGACAACTGAAGAGCTCCAAACACTTCTGGCCCAACAACAGGACAATGCTCAAAGGGAAGCGTCATCTGATAACGAGGAGCAACAATCAAACAATCAACCAATTCCAACTGCTGACATCAAGAACATCCTGGTCAAATGGAAAGCAGTTCAGGAGTTTACCAATGCCCACTATCCGGATTCCGCTGAAGCAAACAGGATCAACGACCTGTACTCCGATACTCTTGTCCGTTATTTCCGGCAGATATTGAAGAAAAGAGAGAAACAAACGACTTTGGGCAGATTTTTCACTGCACCATCGGCCAAAAAGTGGAAAATGGATGAAGATGTGCAAGATCCGATTATTTCTTAAAATTAAAATATGTGTGTTTTTTTATTATGTTTTTAGATGTAAAAATAATAACAAAAAATTTATCTTTTTTTTATGTCATCTTACCATATTTTATGCTACAGAACGAATTATTTTTTTTAACATGTATTGTTATGGGAAAACGCGTTTCACATAACGAACTTTTCGCATAACGAACTTGCTCCTGGAACGAATTAAGTTCGTTGTGTGAGGCACCACTGTATATATAATTATATTTAATGAATTCTCTTTGAGAATTTCCTGATTTTGTTATAAATGTTTCTCTTATGTGAAATGTGGTTTATTTTCATACCTTACTTATTTTGTATGCTATGTTTGACAGTTCAATAAAGAGAAATGTCAAATTAATATTATGTGCGTCACTATGAAAATATAATATGATTTGGAAAAGTTCAAATATTTTTCATCAGCACTTTGTATGGTTCTCTGGATTATTACAGCAACCTGTAACTGAGTTTTACGTATCCTAAGTCAAAAATTAATTAGAAGTTAAACATAATGAAAGCAGCAGCCAAAGTGCATTAGTCTTATTTTTCCTCAACTTTCAAAAAAGTTATGCTTACATTTGGATCAACTATACTTGCAAGGTCGCTCCCATTTAGTACTTTTATGACGTACCTCTTTGGTACACAAAACTTTTATTGAATAGAATTTTTGGAATACAATACATTATTTATTATTTTAATTGTTAATATATAATTTATGTAGGTAATCTGTGATGAGAAATAGTAAATTATAAAACGGATAGCTGTTTTTATGGAATTGTCAGAGTTGCTCAAAGAAATTGTATTTTTTATAGTTTTTTTTTGGTTAAGCGAAAATTTTATTGTAAATAAGTCAATATCGACTGATCTTTTTGTTTTACAATTGAGAATGTCATTACACTAGAAATTGAGTCATAAGTGATTTGGGTAAAAGCGAGAGGACTAAAGTAAGAAATAAGGTTGTGAAAAAATTGTTGTAACTAAAATCTTTGAAATTTCAGCTTTTGATGTTATAATATTTTTTTNGGAGAACTATTGTAAAAAAGTAATCGGTAAAAGTAAAGTCAAAGAAATGTCAAGGGTATTTCCTCAAAATTGTTGTAACTAAAATCTTTGAAATTTCAGCCTTTGATGTTATAATATTTTTTTTGTTATTTNCAGCTTTTGATGTTATAATATTTTTTTTGTTATTTGGATAGTTACCGATTATCGAAAAACATAGTTAATTTGATTTTAATGTTTATAAATATTGATCAATAAATATTACCGACGTTCACAAAGAGTGATCAACACATGTACAGGTTCCTATTAGGTGAGCGTATTTTCATTTAGACATTTGTATAGGTATATACTGTATGACGCAAGTCAACTGTTTTAAGTTTTAGAAAAAATGTATTCTTTAAATTTATTATATTCCTTAACCAAACACTTCAATCATATGTATTATTGATTAATTTTCCTACTTTCGCAAATTTAATATATTTTCCTATATATTCTTATAACAAGTTTTCTTGTTTGTATGTGTTTTCGTGGACAGTGTGTTACTCATGTTACTGTAAAATAAAAGACTTAAGTCGGGAACCTGTTGCATTTATGACAAACAATGGTTTGCTCGTGTTCGAGAATATCTTTGTTTTTTGAGCTCTAATATATGTACGGATAACAATAATAAGTCACGATGTCATTTTTTTGGTTGATGATAATACAATTATTTTGTTGTGGTGCGTCCTACACAATTGAACCAAAATATAAATGCCCAGAACGGTAAGTTTTTACATATTACAATTGCATATCAAACTATTGTGAGATATTTTTATTGTAGACGAAACACTATATATCCATGCGAATGTACAAATGGAACAGACGATGGTTTATTTATACAATGTGTCAATACCAATATGGCTTCATTGTCAGCAGCAATCCAAAATTTGGCCTCATTGGACACTAAAATTGATACATTTAAAATAGCGAACTCAAATATTGGTATGTTAATAAAGAAAGTGGGCCTTGGAATAATACACATAATTTTTTACATAATATAAATAATTTATTTTTTAGCTCGTCTTTTTGGTCCACTTTTTTCAAAACTAAAAACTAGAGAACTGTTTATTGAAGATACACCCATTATTTACATTGACGATTATGCGTTTCATGGTGTTAATAAAACGTTGGAAAAACTTAATTTAATAAATTCCAATTTGTCTTCTATCAAGCCTTTGTCTTTTGGGGTAAGTAGTTCTAAGTCTATTATATTCTATTTAGTTAATGTAATGTTATCTGAATAATTATTTTCAGAATTTAGGTAATCTTATCGAATTAAATATAAATGGCCACGCAATGGAAACTATTACCAAAGATGTGTTTCAAAACCAAGAAATCAGCAACCGAGTGGAAGTAATAAGAATTACTAATGGTACATTGACTGATATTCCTATTGAGACATTTCAGGTCAGAAATCATCTTCAAAATTTGTTGATCGTGAATCGATTTTAATGATCATATAAGAGTTTATAACATCAGCACATAAGTTTTATTATGATTTGTATGTTATATCTACAAAAATTGAATACGAAAAATTGTATTTATTGAGTACATACGCTTTTGCCTTTGATAACACTAATATACGTTTCAATTTTCTCTACGTGCAGCCATTGCGCAAACTGAAAGTTTTGGATTTGCATCGAAACAAAATCGCAACATTAAAACGTAATCAGTTTAAGAATCTACGCAATGTCGAAACTCTGGATCTGAGTTACAATAAATTGGTAAAATTAGAAGCCCATCATATTTCCGATATGACTAAGTTAGGTTGGTTTAATGTTTCAAATAACGAGTTGCGCGAATTAACCAGGTAACATATTGTATTTCGTATCAAATTGACTGCAGAGAGTAAAAAACAGTTTCCTCAAATGCTTAATTAATTCTAGGGGCACCTTTGCTCGAAACTCTGTACTAAAAGTTTTACATTTGGATCACAATCGAATTTCTTCATTGGATGTAAACAGTTTTAGAGGAATGCGGTTTTTACGGTACTATTGAAGTTTGCCTAACATATTCTAAAGACACATAACTTACATTCTGACATATTTGTAGACGCTTGTATATGAATGATAATAATATTCGGGACATAGGTCGCGGTACTTTCGGATCCATTACGAGAATTGGAACTATAGATTTAGCGAGGAATGCTCTTAAGAAAATTGAGTTCCAAATGTTTTCACAACTTAATTATGTGGAGGTAATGTTTAAATAGTGCAATACTTTATACATTGCATCTATATGTAAATAACTTATTTCAGATTTTAAACTTGGCCGAAAATAATATATCGATTATAGAAAAGAATGCATTCAAAGATATTTATCAATCGGTGGTTAATGTTTCTCATAATCAATTGTCTATAGTAGAGTCTAATGCTTTTGAAAACTGTGTAAATATAACAATACTGGATTTATCACACAATTTACTTCAGAATTTCTCTCGAAATGCATTTGACGCTACAACCTTTCCTAACGAATTTCAATTGAGCTATAATGCCTTCACTGACTTTGCTCAGGTAAAATTTCGTGTAAACTTAAAGGCTGGAACATAGGTAATACTAATGTGTTGTATAATTTTAGATACCGCTACAAAATATGACGGGAATTAAAATAATGAATGCATCTCATAACTCTATAGGCCGCGTTCCTAAGAATTCATTTCCAAAACTATATGAATTACACACAATTGACTTGTCATATAATAATATAACGTTCATAGCGAATGGTGTTTTTCAAACGCTATTTTCAATTCGATATTTGAATTTGAGTCAAAACAGTCTATCTGAAATTAAGTCCTCCGTATTTGGCTCTCTACCCACACTTCTAGAAATGGATCTAAGCTATAATGTTTTAAAGTCCATTGTCCGAGGCGCACTTGCAAAACTGATAAGTCTACGCTCGTTAAATTTGAACAACAACAGGCTTGAGAGTTTATTTCAAATACCAATTTCATTGAATGAATTGGATTTGAGTAAAAATAATCTGAAAGTTATTCCCGCAGGAACATGGCCGCAAATGAATGCATTAATCAAATTGAATGTCAGCTACAATAATATAGGTGATTCATTGGATTCCGATAGTTTCGCTGGCTTGCTTGTATTGCAAACGCTTGGGATCAGTAACAACGGAATAACCTCTGCACCCTTTACGTCCTTATCTGGACTACACACTCTTCAATACCTGCACATCGAGGTATTTGTTTAAAACATTCATTGTAGAAGTTACGGGCTTATGTTGTATATTTATAGAACAATAATATTACGAATTTGGAGAAAAGTTCCTTTGGAAAACTTCCAGTTTTATTCCAACTAAATTTGCGAAACAACACCATCTCAAGCATTAGGTAAGCATAAATATTATATATTTTAAGGTAGTTAATTTATATATTTTCTAGTAAAAGAGCGTTTGAGGGTCTACTGCAACTTTTGAAACTTGATATGTCAATGAATGTGATAAGTCACATACCCAATGAGGTATTCGTAGGACTGCCTTCGTTGCGGCATCTAGATTTGTCGTATAACCGTATCACCAAATTGGACAATAAGACGAATTCAGTTTTCGATGACTTACTTAGCCTTGAACATGTAAGTAAAGAGTGACCGGATTATGCACAACGATTAATGGAAAACTTGTTGGTTATTTATTAGTTAAACCTGAGCCACAACAATATAAGCTTTGTGACGACAAAATCGTTTCCTTCCAACAAATATATTCCCTACAATCTCAAATATTTGGATTTAAGTTACAATCAGATACCAGTGCTTACATATGATCTCACGTTTGGTACAAAAAAACTTGTCAATTTGAACATTTCTCACAACTTTATAAATGAAATTAGGAAAGGTAAAAAGAAAATATAAACAACTTTCCGTTTAAAGCAATTTTATAACACATTTCTTATTTTCAGATGTTTTAAGCAATTTAACTGCTTTACAGGTGTTGGATCTAAGAAATAATGACATATCCGATTTATCAGAAGAGCGCGTTTTTATACTGCCAACTAAATTGGCCAAAATATATTTGCAAAACAACAATATTTATCGAATACCATTTAAATTATTAACTAATCATTCAATACAAACACTTGACTTGCGAAACAACAGTTTAACAAAGTTTCCTTCGGTATTGGTATCAATGTTGAAGAACAATTCTAATATTTTGTTTTCCGGTAATGAACTTCACTGCAGTTGTGCGGTGAGACCACTAAAGCACTTTTCAATGGAACAACCACATCTAAGCGACGACTTTCAGCAAATACAATGCGGCACTCCCTCCCATGTTTCAAATCAATATTTAAAGGATATACCAGATGAGTATTTACAGTGTATTTTGGAAGAAAAAACTTTATATAGTGATAAAATCTATGAAGAAGCCACTGATATTAAATTCAGATACGTGAATTTGTAAGTATACAATATTATTTCAATTTTATTATCGGTGTTAAATTTTGAGTTCTAATTTATGTTCGTGTCTTCTCTTTTGATAGCAACGACAAGAAAAAATTCGTATCTCTTGGATGGTTTGTCGCATCAACGAAAGACATTGCCGACTTTACTATTTACATACGAAACTCCAAGAATGATATTGTCTATCAAAGGGATGTGACTTATTCTCAAAGAAGCGCAAACATATATATTTCTGAATTTTTAACTAAAAGTACTAACTTAGAATACATTGAAATATGTATTATTTCTAAAGACAGCATGGGCGAAATCGGTCGTTGGTTTGGGGGACAATGCCGAGAAATACCACAAATTAAAAGCAAATCTAAATTTTTTAGTAGCGGAGCCTGCTGTAATGTTATACCTACTTTTGATTTCGTAAAAACTTTCCTATTGTATTCTCTTGTCTCTTGTTATATTAAATATAAGTGGTACGAAATATAATTTTTATTGTTTTCTTCTGTTGACTATTTATAATTATTAAAGACTTTTATAGTTAAAAATGATTAAGCAAAATTCATTAAAGAAACAACTCTCATTACATATACATAGTAATTTAATATAGCTTTTGAGTTTTTTTTCTAGAACGGAAAACCATCGTAAAAATTCATTGAGGTCCTGACGTTTGAAATCATGCTACATCCGAAAGCAATAATAACTAAAAACGCAACTCAAAGGTCAGCAATTAATACTTCACCCGAAACTCTGTAATGAGACGAAAATATAAAAGAGGATATTCCGCGCTCCAAAAGACATTTACAAACGAATAAAGTCTAAACATAGCAAAACCACACTACAAAGCTGATCAGCGATGAAATTAAATATTCAATTTAGACATAAGTCAATCATGTGGTGTTCTAAGAAAAATGTTGAATAAAAATATATTTCTTTAATTAAACACAAGTCGTTTATTTATTTACATAATATTTAAAAACGATTATTAAACTACGGTTGTTTAATCTTTTGCTAGGTGAATGAGTCACCCGATAACCTATGAATTATATAAATACCAATTCAGGATCGTCCTGAGTTGACGACTACAATGCACAGATTAGTATTGGAAATTTAACCAAGCGTGAATATTTTTCGATTTGTTATATATTTGCCATTAAAAAACGACAGGCTTTTTAAGCTATCACAAGATGTTATTGGTTAAAATTATTACTGTTATTTCTATTTATACCATGTACATAACATTTTATTACACTTACTAATATTGAAATATTGTTTTTACCTCCGCATGAATAGATTTCCGTACTCCAAACATCTCAACAACGAAATCTCAGAAGAAACAGAGAGAGAGAAAGACTCTCAACCTTACTCGAAAATAACTTATAATGGAAATCTACTTTATAATCTTTGCACTATTTTCAATGGTTAATATTAATTTTGGATACCAATCAGTACCGAATCGAACCAAAAACACTACAATGATTCCTGAATCCTTCTCACATCTTCAGTTCCTTTAAGAAATGAAATATGCAATAAGGATATTCAATCTGTTGACTGCGATAAAAACGACGATGGTTAATATTAATATTTTGAATTCCAACCAGTACAATCCTACGAAATGTACATTCTTAGTATACAGTGTTCGTTGGAAATGATTTTAACTCTGGTTGACAGAAACACAGAGCAAAGAATACTATTTAGTGTTTCTAAATATTTTCTTCGGAATGCTTATCGGAACTTGACACAGGCTATTCTGCGATGTTTTTCAACCAGAATACAAGTTTGATGAAAACAAAGTTTCCAACACTAATGCAAAAAAGCTTTAAGGAACGGTTTTTGTGTTTATAACATGTTTATCATATGAGAGCTTACAGCTCTTACTATCCCAAGAGAGGAAAGGATACTCTCTTTTATATTGATTTATTTAGAATGATTTAGACAACAGTACAACCAAATTTGGATTGCACCTTTATTTTACTCTTTGTGAGGAGTTCGAATCGTTTAGTTAAAAAATTTCGAGGAAGCATTTGATTAAGTAACACGGTTTAAAGGATTATATAAACATATATTTGTTATTGTAGTGAAATGTGATAAAATGTAAAAGTTAAATAAAATCGATTTAAAACTGTAATGACATTCATAAATGTACATACACACCACATCACATTTATAATTATAACAATAAACGGAATGTATATAGACAATGTCGTGTATTATTTTAATATTTACTAAGTTACTATGACCCAAGATTTGTCAAAAGTGTTTCGTTTAAAAAATATGTTTAATTGAATGAAAGTATTCAACTAACCCAAACTGGAGCAGATCCATATTACGAAAGTGTGTGATATAATAATAAAGTTCGTAAAATGAGTGAATGCATAAAACAGTGTATGTAGGTCGATATGTGCATTCTATGACTAAAGTATATAAAATGGTTGAGATTTGAAAAGAAAAATAATTACATAACTAAAAATTGTTCGGTAGTTTAAAGTTGGCCAACAATAAAATCTTTGGAGATGTACAATGTACATATATATCTATATATAATATATATATATATATTGAATTGTTCAAACATTTGGGATACATGCTGCTTAATTTGAGATTATTAAATATAAATGCAACATTATCGTCTTAATATAACCAGATTTGTCACACTTAATTAAAAAATTGAAAATTAGTACAATTGGATGTGGCGTTAACAATCTAAATCATGTGAAGATGTTGCTTTTTAAAATGATTTCATTTTAGAACGTTTTTAAACTTGAAGCCTTGCATTTGTCAGTAGGGATCTCTTTAGTAAATAAAATATTACAATTCCTACCGTTCATATTAGAATGTGCACAAAATTGCCACATCTCGATAACGTAACCTGAACAGGTTAAAGATAATCAGCTCAATGACTCATAGCTAAAATAATTATTTATATTATCTGTGTATGTACATATATTCTAATATAATCTAATTATTTCTATTACAGCATTTATTTTGAGCGAAACAATATTATGAAATATGAACATTAAACACAATCAAAGGAGAGTTAGCGGCCCTGGTTCTTTTGGCAATAACTATCACTGGTTCGTATGTTTAATTAAATAATATAAGAACAATGAAGTATCGTTTTATTATAAAGACGAAAGAAATGTATGTATATAATGTGTAAATGAAATAGAAAAACTAGAAGAGATGTTTGAACTGTTCGATGCTAATGGTGCTCAAAACATTGTTGCACATGAATAGGTCGCATTTCAACTTTATATCAAAAATAAGATACTATTTTCAATATGCTTAGATATGAATGACTCTGTGGTCAGTGTCGGTGGTTTCTAAAACATCGTGTATTTTCCATAATTTAATTCATNAAGATATGAATGACTCTGTGATCAGTGTCGGTGGTTTCTTAAACATCGTGTATTTTCCATAATTTAATTCATTGTCATATCTAAATTATTTGGCATTACATAAAGGATGTCAACATATACAAGGGTGTTTATTTTTTACAGAACATCTATTTGTGAGCTTTTTTGGGCCATTACATATAGTTATTTTTTAAATACATAGTAGATAGTTTAAATAATTATTTAAATATACTTATTTACTGATCTTTTTGCATCTATATTGGTTTAATAAATATAGGGACCATACAGGTGAAGTAAACATATATTTTACTATTGATTGAGTGATACTTGTTTAACTTTAATTCGACACTAGATATGCATTTTTGTCCAATTTGAGATTTAGGGCTGAAAATAACTTTAAAGAGAAGTTTTGAATTTACATATATCTATATATTTTACCAAATCAAATGTTCAAATTCTCGAAAAAGAATTGAGATCGTTGGTATAGCTCTCTTAGTATATTAAAAATGATGATGACTTACCACAAGTTCTCATATATTCCACATAAATTCGGAGTATCAATTGTACAAATGTCCAAGAGTAAGGTATATGTATATAAATATTATTTGGGCTACATACTTTTCTCCTCCTTAATATGCCTATCAATGGTGGGACTTGAAGCGTCCGGTTAGGCCGACGTTAATTTTTTACTTTTTTTTTTTAGTTTGATATAGCTGATACTTTTAATGGGGAATTTAATCTGAAAATAGTTCTGATTAAACGGCAATAACATTGCTAGTTAAATATCAATTTTGGTTCTTGATTGTATTTAGTTTGTCAATTATAATTTTTAATATATTTTTTGGGCAGACATTATTTGTTTTATCTAATTTAATATATTATTAATTTGTTTCCTTAAACAATCAATTTCGTTTGTTTTACAGAAATCTTGAATAAAAATTAATACGTAATACCCAGTTTAACGTGGAAAGTGAAGGTATTAACTACATAAGTGAAGGTACTGAGACAAATATTTTCCTCTCAAAAGTTCTGTCCTTCTTTTTCTTTCTCCCTTCCTAAAGTTTTGCAAATGCTATTAGATTAAAATAAGTCTTTTTGTAACACATGATAGTCCTTAATAGACACCTGATTTCCAATTTTCACGAATATATACTTGTATAACATACATTTATATTATTTCAAATAAAATTTGAATATTTGTTTATATTTGCAAAGCGGTTAGTTTACACGCAATATTCCGATACCGAAACATGAGAACAGCCCAAGATTTTAACTTAATATGCTTTTTAACTGCATTTTTCTTTATTAGAACTATATGACAAATGCCTTTCGTAATGAAAAAAATAAAGGCAATACATTTGTATACATAACAATTTTGAATTCCTCTTCAGCACAAGACCTATAAAACGTAGACCAATTGTAATATATATAAATTAGGCCAATTAATTCGTCTACATGCACGACACAATTTCTATTATATTTTAACTTAAAAAAGATTAGAGGGCAAATTTTGAGCCTTTTAACCTTAAATGGAAAATACTAGACGTAAATCTCTTGCAAATTCGAGGACATTTACCAAGGTTTGACAGGCTTTCGTAAGTCTCTTTTACACAAAATAGTTAATGCAGGTATGTTCAGTGTGAATGGAGCTGGTAAAAGATATATTTGTAGAACTACGTTTTATCTTCACCACGTTCAAAGCTATACTCATAATGCACATACATACATATGTATGTATATATGTTTTAAATTGTTAATTGCAGTCGAACTACTTATAATTTACTTAAATTTATTGGAAGGATAAAAATTCAAATACAATGCTGGAAGAATTTACAAAATCACTAATATCTTAATAAAAGTATACACATAAGTATGTATGTATGACTTTTTATTGCTTCCTTTTTATATTTTATTGTAAATTAAACTACTACTTTATCATTATAATTAAGCAAAGTTAAACAAAATGATCAGTGCTATAGAGAAAAATCAGTGCATTGTAATAAGCTTTACGGAGTTGTTTTTTTGTATTCTTACAGTGGCAGAGATAATAATATTGACACAAGTAGAGACGAGCAGAGTGCACAACGAATTTTTGTTCGGCAGTCATTGACTAATCTGACCAACGATCATGTCATTGGCAATATTTCCAACTCTACAAGCCATGTTCCGAGCAATCTAGGGAACAACAGTTTATCAAAACCTTTTCGATTAAACAACTTTCATAAGTCTATTTCATGTAGTTGTGATTCCCTTAAATGTACAGCTTCAATTGTAGCAATAAGAGCTCAACACCTACACCAACCCCAAACCGATACGGATATAGAGGATGATTCCATCAACGGAATTCATAGCGTAACAAATAAATATGATCATCCATATTTTAATGAATATAATAGTAGTGATGAGCATCGTTCGACACAATATGAGCATATCACATCTTCAATTCCTTTGAGAAATAAATTATGCAATAAGGATATTCAATCTGTTGACTGCGATAAAAACGACGAGAACAAATCGAATAGATTTTACGACTGTTCTAATTCAAATATTGTGCCAAAAAGTTATTGTACAAAAAGCAAAAACCCTTCGGTGCCCAATTCAGATGAATATCATGAGTGTTCCAATTACATTCAAGGCGGTAAAAGTTATCCCAGTAACTATGGCCAATTGAAAACACAATTCTTGAAACATAACTTCAGTAAATCAGATCCCATAGGGCGACATACCAATTCGGAAGATTCTTATTCCTTACTTGCCACACATTATAGCGATTGCAACATATATGCAAAACAACAACAACTACAAAAAGACACCGCAAACACGAGTAAAACTCTTAACAATAAACCGCACCTAGTAAATAAGTCTTACTTATTCAAGTGCATGACAAATAGTCCTTCATTTTTGAAATCGAATAAAATAAAAGAACACACCAAGAGAATACGCAACCTATCGGTTAAGACGAACGCAATCAAGAAGAAGTCACCAATAATTAACAAAACGAACACAGTATCTGATTCAAATTCGGACCATCCTATTGACAACTATTTAAATTTATATATCGTTGAAAAAAAGGGTTCACAACAGCAATATATGATTAACGGATCTATTAAGTCGTACCCCATTTATCGTGCCTCTGTAAAAAGCTGTGAGCAAAATACATACACCAATAGTCCAGTACATTCATTTGAAATAAATAAGACAGATGAAATTCAGATTCAGCAAAAATCACCTACATATTATCGTTCTAAAGTTAACAATAAAAAGAATAATTATTTAGGCTATGGCAAATTAAGTATTAGTACAAACTCGTGCAATACCCTGAATGTCGGTTCGGCTTATGGAATATCTCCGGGGAGCTCATTACCGACCAACGCACACAAGTACCTGTTAACGGATAAAAGTCGTCGAAAAAACGAATTCAATCGACAGCTTAGCGCTCCAACGGAATACACAAATACATCTGTTAATGGATCTCATTCAACAACCGAAGCCATTTGCGGTGAGTCGACTTCAACTGAAGCTAGCGTGTGCTGTTTGAAAACATCTGCGCCGAATAGTACATTTTCAAAAACTGCACCCAATTCGGGCATAAATAGTTTCAACAGACGACACATTAGAAAGAATAAAGCATCTAGATTAAATGAAAGGTAAGAGTAGCAGTACATTTATTTTAATACAACACATATATTTGTGTACATAAAGTAGTTTTAGAATGAGTGAAACGAGAGCATTTGAAGGTAATCGAAATACACAATCGAGTTGAGAATGAAAGGCAATTGTTATTGAGAGTTCGCAAAGATCGAGATTTTGATTGTGATTCATAAATTTAAACAATTGTTATTGAAAATGTGGTGTGCTCGTGCTCGTTAAATGTACATATTTACATTGGCGGCATAAATATCCAAACAAGTATATAAAAATCAAGAATATATTGTCAGTAGTTGGCATTTGCTTCTGTGTATTTGTATCATACATACGTTCATTTCTGTTTACATTAATTCGTGTTCGAGTATGAATCTATAGGAATTCCAGTTGATACGTGTATACAAATATGTACATATATACAAATGAACACGATCGTTCTTATATATAAATATTTGAATGTATATAATTTAGTATTGCTACATATATACGTTCTGTACGATGTGCTGGAATTTTATGAGTTTACTTAATTAAAATGCTTTCACAGTTGTCTATTCGTTCGCTCTAGACGATATTTTGCAAATATTCCGATTTATAGTCATGCACCTCTTAAAAAATTTGTTTGGTTTTTCGTTAAAATAAAATTCGTCTGATATTTGCTTGTAAGTGTAAGAGGTATAATTTTAAAATTCAATATGAAATATTGTGTATGAAATATTTGTTTCCCTACCCGTGTAATACGTACATGTATTATATATCGTTTTAAAAGTATTATATTTTTAATTTTACAAAAATATTTTAAAAATGTGAATGAAAACGACATGGAAATTTACTTTACTCAATAACTTAAAAATTCCAGTTTAGAACAAGTTGCCAATGGGCTATACATTTCAATGTCTGTGAATTGTTTATTTGTTTTTATATTTACAGTACGTGTCCAATTGCGATAATTTTGTATTTGTTACATGAACTGAAATATATTACTAGCATATGTACTAGATTTTGTATGTAGATATGGATCATTCTAATAAGCAACGTTATAATTATGCATGTAACACTTTTCTTTTAGACTTCTTAAAGGCGATAGTGAAGAGTCATTTCGATGCTCTTACTGTTCGGTGCTGAACGAAAACGACTTGCGGATATCATTTGAAAATACTTGTACCGATTCTCTAGTGACTGCTTTTGACGATGAGGCTCTCTTGATATGTGACCAAGGAAGCGAAATGGCAAGAACAAAGGTTTATTACGTATTATTACAGGCGATTAAACTCCGCGAAATGAACTGTACTGTTAGTTCATTGTGTATTTAATACACATTACATAAGACGATGGACCTTCAAATTTGTTATTGTATTCAAACTTTGGCAATTACATTATACAAACGTTTATTTAATTTAAATAACTTGCAAAATATTAATCTATTTTCATTGAACATTACAGGTTCATTTCGATGATGTGTCTTTGTACGGGACTCCCAAAGAGGAGCCTATGCCTTCTATACCAATTGTTTCGGAAAAAGTTTCTGCTAATTTTTTGAAAAGCCAACTGCAATCATGGTTTCAACCGACGGACAATCGGTTGGCTATGAAGCTTTTTGGCAGTCGAAAGGCTTTGGTGAAAGAAAGGATACGTCAAAAAACATCAGGTCACTGGGTAATACATCCGTGCAGTTCATTCAGGTATATAATTTTGTTCTTGCTGTAAAATGTAATTCAATATTGTCAATTTTGTCTTGGATTCGGATTTTTAGATTCTATTGGGATCTTTGCATGCTTTTGTTATTGGTCGCAAACCTTATAATCCTACCTGTGGCAATATCATTCTTCAACGACGATCTAAGCACTCGGTGGATTGCATTCAACTGCCTAAGTGATACCATATTTTTAATAGATATTGTAGTAAATTTTAGAACAGGTTTGTTGTTAAATTTAACACTTATACATATCATTTGTGATGTACATATAAATATAACGTTTCTATTTTTAGGAATCATGCAACAAGATAATGCTGAGCAAGTCATTTTGGACCCAAAGCTTATAGCAAAACACTATTTAAAAACCTGGTTTTTTCTCGATTTAATTTCGTCGATTCCTCTGGATTATATATTTTTAATTTTCAATCAAGTACGTAGGGTTTGATAACAGTTCGTATATCCTTAATAAAGATTATGAAATTACAGGATTTCTCAGATTCCTTTCAAATTCTGCATGCTGGACGAGCGTTACGCATATTACGCCTGGCAAAATTGTTGTCATTAGTTCGTTTACTTCGGCTCTCTAGACTCGTGCGCTACGTTTCGCAATGGGAGGAAGTATATGTAAGTGTTTACATTAGTTATTTTAAATATATTACGAATTTATTGTTTACTACTTTTATTTTAATATTTTGTTTGTTTTTATTATTTATTTTTAACGATGAAAAAACACATTTGCATGTTATGTTTTGTATAAAGTATACATTATTTTGTTAGCTAAGTGACTTTTAGGTTTGATTAAATATTTCTTTTTTCAGCAAAATGTATTTATGTATGTATATAAAAATCTGACATGTGTTCTAGTAAAAAAGTATGCTTTTTTAAAACTGAAAATCGACCGTTTGTAGATTTTTGTTCTCTCTATCGCATAAAAATTCGGTATACACCATTCTAAGTATTTATGTTTAGAGTATTATCTTCTTCATTCAAAATTCATATCCAAACGAAATCTATCCGTGCCGTCTGATTATTTAAATATTGGTATGTAGACTTATTTGTATATATACAAAACTTAAAATCGGACCAGTATTTTTGAAATCTGCGATTTAAGTATTTTTTTGACAAAACCAATAAAGGTGGTCTGTATACTACGCTACATAACGATATTTTGAAATAAGTTTAATAAGTTACCAAAGTAGACAAGAGTCTACTTTTGAAAAAGGCTCCATTCTGCTTATGGACCGTGAAAGAGTTATTGACCATCGTAACTATGTTAAATGTAACATTTGTAATAGGATCCATATTTTATATTGGAAATTACCATTTGAAAATGTTAACAATATTGGACATTATATTTATAAAATAGAGTTCTAGGAAGGGTTGTTGAAATAAGTGTCCATTTCAAATAGTTAAACATAACACCGGACATAAGGCGGCGTGTCATTCAAGAAAGTACCATAGATCCACAGTTAGCTATTAGAACGGAAAATAGAGGGATTACTTTCACACTAAAAATGTATAAATGTTAGCTATTTAAAGTACGGTTTAATACATTTTCTGTTCCTTCCTTTTAATTTAATGTAAAAAACATTACATGTTCAATTATTAAGTTTCTTACCATACATCTCTTACAATTCCTACGACAAATCACCTTCTTTTTAGATAAAAAACATTTTGTAAACTAGTTTTCTTTTTTCCGCTGTATTCTAACTCAACGATGAGGATTTAAGCTTGTTTCGATCAGCTGGTTTTTTGAACTGTCCGAATTAATCGGACATAACTAGATAGAGCTGTTAAATACTTTTCACAATACAATAATTCAATTGACCGATTTTGTTTTCAAACTGACTATTGCGAACTACAGTGTTTGGACTTAACGTTTGCCTGTTCTGCCAATATAATTGAATTTGAAGCATTTATCGGCCCTATCTATTTTAACTGGGTTATAAATCTACTGTATTTGATTTCACATGTGCGGTGGAAAAAACGAAATGAAAGTGAAAAATACAATCACTTAACATTATATGATGTGCTGATCTCTAATCCATACATGTCCCTGAAAAAACTTAGCAAATTGACACATATCTTCAAATGACAATAGTTTGAATTGAAAGTGGGGACTGGTGAATATGCGAAAATTTTTGTTGCCATATTAGAATCAAAATAGACTATGATACACTAGTACGGATGTACATTTGTACATTGTACATACATATTACAGCTTTTTAACAAATGCATTTATTTGAGCCCTCCGATCAACATATATTTTTATATGCATTAATTTTTTTACCCGATGTGTACGATCAGTTTAAATATGTTAAATAATGGATGGATACGAATAATGCGAATAAATATTTCGAGGAGCATCGGTCTCCTATTATTATACTGAATTAGGTAGCAAAGCATGTAGCATTTTCTCACGAAAAGGAGTTGAAATACCTCGCCGGTATTTGTATGTGCAATTAGGTCGCTACAGGGTTCAAGTTAATGAATTGAGTTGTACTCGTAACAAATATTTCCAAAGGAAATGTACAGACACAACTATGCATTGTAATCGATTTTGCAAAACACATATATTGAAATACAACTTGAACAAATTACCAGTAGACCAATCAATTGTTTTTTATTTATGTTGGAATTGTTTTTAAAACTGATACCATAATTACAAGCACATTTAGCTTATCAGGGATTCAATATGTATGGTTCTAGATTCTGCAGAATCTACAAAAAAAAAGTGCTGATCGAAGAGGGAGAATGCACAGAAAAGACAAAGATGGCTTAACAAAAAGCAACCTAATTTTGAAGGTAACCTCAATGAAATTTTTACACATTGTTTTTAATTCACTTGAAGAATGATTGATAATAACAGCAAACGTTTTAGTATTTTACAAGGTTTTCATGTTTGCTTTTAGTTTCTATACAACACTGTTTGGGTATGCAATTTGGATTTATTAAGTTTGCTTTCTGAAACACATATTTATGAATACATAGTATATATATTTCAATTTCAATATCGTTTTATTTTTGTTATTTCCTTAGCTTTTTTTTTTTACTAGTTTGTATTGTAAAACGATCATCGTTAAAAAGCGAAGAACAGCATTAAGCCTATTTAGACAATGCTTATTCATATAATATTCATGCGGGTTGTTCTACATTGAAAATAAATTGGAAAATACATTTGACTTTTACAATTTTTGAAAAGTTTTGTAAAAATAATAAGCAAATTTTTCATTTTTGTTAAAATACTCTCTCAGTATCTTCTCAACATAGCAGCTAGTCGAAGTTTTGATTTGTTTATCCTCCATAGGAGGATCACAAACTCCTCTATGACAGCTCTCTAGGTCAACGCCATACAAATATGAGCTATAAAACAGTGAATTTTCTCAATTAGTTTCCGGTATTATAAAGGACTAAAGTTTATCATCTTATTTTTTAAGATGAATACCATAGGCATTAACTACATTTTTCACGTTGTTATCCATGAAGTACACACCTTGACGTACTTTTTAATATTATTTTATGTCGAAAAAACAAGTTCAAATGACATAAACCTGGGAATTTAACAAATAAAATGTTCGGAACTTGTTTATGTGTTACATTGTTACAATAAAAAATTGTCTTTGAAATCCATACATTTTTAATAGTCAGAACTTTAATTGAGTATTAATAATCAAAAAACAAAAATTATTTCGATATTTCTACCCTTTAACATATTTGTCACTACACTGAGATTGCATCAATGCGGAAAATGTTTCTATAAAATATCTAATTTGCTACCATTTATGTATGTGCCGCTTGCTTTTGCCTAGGGGTTTTCAGGTGTTTTTAGGCGTACACATCGTTCAACTTTCTACAAAATTATCTTGAAATATTAATTTGTTTAAATATAAACGTTTTGCAAAGAAATAGCATGGCTTGGATATATAATAATAACAAGTAAAAGTATTAACAACGGTCTTGTCGATGTTTTGATACCCTCCATCGGACAGTAGGTACATTTTCTGAACAAAATATATTATGTTTGAACTGCGGTCTCCGGTGAATTCTTTTTGCGTTACAAATGTAATGGCAAACATTGCTCTCGATTCTTTGCTCTATGTATATAATTATATATTTACAATTATTATATTTTTGAATGCAGAGTTAATTATAAACTCTATAGAAAGGTTCATTTTGCCTATTCATTGATAAACAGAGAAGGCGTAACACTATAGAACTCTATGAAAACACGATAGAGCCCAAACATGTTGACCAAGTTAAATTAAATATTCTTTGGTAAAACAACGGCAAGAGCTTTTTGGTAGTTCACAATTAACAAATATTTTGGAAACAAGTCACCTCATGATTTGAGTTCATTCCGCCCGCGGGTTGTGGTTTTTTCCTGCAAATTAAACTATTTAAATAGTTAATATAAACAACTTTCTACCTATGGAGAGTAGCAAAGACTCGGCCAGGCCGATGTTTACACTCTTACTTGTATTGTTAAATTTTATGTTTAAACATAATTTTTATAGAGATATTCATATATTACATATGTATGCTGGTCCACGAAAACTTTTGAGAGGATATAAACAAAGTTGTTTCTTTGTAATTTGTATACATATGTAATGTGCATTGCATATGCAATTACATACACAATATTCTTAACTGAGCAATAACACAAATTTCATCTTACGCCATATAGGAAATTATGTTTCTATGTGAGAAAATACATGCGGCATTTGTAGAATGTACACAGAGTTAATGTCAATGTTGTTCCACTGAAACATTTGTTTTGAAAATATAGATTAACACGTTAACTTCCCTTATGTGAATTTGTATGGATTAATAACGCCTATATGTGTAAAAATGAGCTTATGCATATATACAGAAGGCTTTGGAATATTTTTTTATATTTTATAGGATGTGTTTATATATTCATTGACGATATTTAGAATAAGGGAATGAAGTTGAACGGATTACCAAAGCCAAGTATAAGTAGTTCTCTAATTGGCATTTTCATATCCTTAATGATTATGCCAATTCCAAGAATCTTGCAGTTGAAATCCATAAAAGTTCCTGAAGGATTTTCAAAAATGTTACTTTCATTTGATATTTATTAATACCTTCAATATTTTGTATGTACGTATATTATATGGTATTATTATTGTCATATTGGCTTTGCAGTGACCCTTCAAAGGTACACGTTGAATAAATAGGTATATATGTGTGTAAGCTCAAATAAAAAAGTGATGTTTACATCATTACACATTTTATTGTTCTTGACCAATTTGTATTGATACGTCTTCTTTCAGTTTCTTAACATGGCGTCGGTGTTCATGAGAATTTTCAATCTAATATGTATGATGCTTTTGATTGGTCATTGGAGCGGTTGTCTGCAATTTCTCGTTCCGATGTTGCAAGGCTTTCCTTCTAATTCGTGGGTATCTATAAATGAGTTGCAGGTAATTGGACATATCAGAATAAAAACTTACATAGAACACATTAAATTTTATGATTTTTTATTTCAGGAATCGTACTGGTTGGAACAGTATTCCTGGGCTTTATTCAAAGCCATGTCACATATGCTCTGCATTGGATATGGCAGGTATGTTCTGGTAGAGTGTTACAAAAAGTATCTAGTTTATGTTTTAAAATTATTTTAATAAAACGTGCTGACAAATTATTACTTAAAATAATTTTGGTTGTAATAATTTTTAAAATAATTTGTGGAAGAAATGTGAAATTAAGAGAATACAAGATATATACGAGAATATAACACAACTGCTAAGATCAGTATGTTTTCGTGACTACTACTTTAATGGAGTCCCTATTGACTACTTCCAGGATATTAAGATATTAAATGAAAATAAATAAAAATATGCGTTCCAAAGTTACACTTAAATTGTTGAAAACATTCGCAACAGTTTTCTGTTAATATGTTAAATTGTGTCTAAAGAAAATGTTTTAATCGGTTTTTTTGTTTTGTTTAGATTTCCACCTCAATCGCTAACTGATATGTGGTTGACTATGTTATCTATGATTTCGGGAGCGACGTGCTATGCACTTTTCCTAGGTCACGCTACAAACTTAATTCAAAGTTTAGATTCGAGTAGAAGGCAATATCGAGAAAAAGTTAAACAGGTCGAGGAATATATGGCTTACCGAAAACTTCCTCGTGACATGCGCCAAAGAATCACCGAATATTTTGAACACCGTTATCAAGGAAAATTTTTTGATGAAGAATGCATTCTTGGAGAATTAAGTGAAAAATTACGAGAAGACGTGATAAACTATAACTGTAGGTGAGTTGTTGATTTAAGTTAAATGTTTTTATCGCCTATTTTCAATGTAAAATCTTAATATTTATTAAAAACTATTATTAATATTAGGTCTCTCGTGGCGTCTGTGCCTTTCTTCGCAAATGCGGACTCGAATTTTGTTTCGGATGTTGTTACTAAACTGAAATACGAAGTTTTTCAGCCTGGTATATTTTTGCATATATGACTTTTTATACCTCATTGGAACTTAATGTGTATATTTTTCATTAAAGGTGATATAATTATAAAAGAAGGAACAATTGGAACAAAAATGTACTTCATCCAAGAAGGTGTGGTTGACATAGTTATGGCAAATGGAGAGGTATTTCGAGCACATAGCCATTTATATCAGTTACATTTTATATAACATTTAGGTGGCAACATCCCTTTCTGATGGTTCATATTTTGGAGAAATATGTCTGCTAACCAACGCCCGTCGAGTAGCCAGTGTACGAGCGGAGACATATTGTAACTTATTTTCTCTTAGTGTAGACCATTTCAATTGTGTCTTGGACCAGTATCCATTAATGCGCAAGACCATGGAAACAGTTGCAGCAGAACGCTTAAATAAGATTGGAAAGAACCCCAATATTATGCAACAGAAGGATGAACAGCTCAGTAACCCCGAATCAAATACAATAACTGCGGT
This sequence comes from Themira minor, assembly GCA_001014575.1. Taxonomy (NCBI): domain Eukaryota; kingdom Metazoa; phylum Arthropoda; class Insecta; order Diptera; family Sepsidae; genus Themira; species Themira minor. The sequence goes on from JXPZ01001101.1 coordinate 97,603, forward strand.
CGTCAATGCATTGGCTGCAGAAGCAGAAGAATGTAAAGATGAGTAAGTAACTGAAAAATATACTATATCTGTACTGTAATTTGTATGGTAAATCATTTTGTTCTTATGTATGAAAACCTAAAATAAAACGATGATTGCACACTAATTTTAAGGCTGTAATATTTTCATTGATTTCAATTGTAAAGAAGAGCTTTCTTCACTTCTATATTTCAGTGATGATACAGACATGAAAGAAAACTTATTAAACGGCTCACAATCTAGCATTACCGATGTTGTTCAAACAATAAGGGAAGGACTACCTCGACCTCGAAGTGGGGAGTTTCGTGCACTTTTTGAGGGTAATACACCATGACAGAAATAGTAAAATAACTAGCAAAATGGTATGTATTGAACTATTTGTATTACATTACAGGTTACTGTTAAATTGTATAATATAGAATTTAAAACACAGCTAGGTTTTTANAAAATCGCAAATATAACATTTAAAATATAGAATTTAAAACACAGCTAGGTTTTTAAAATTATATTGACGAACAATATATGTAACAAAAAATAAAAAACACAATTTTATATTGCAGCTCCGCTAACTGTGATGTCTTAATATAGGAAACGAAGCCCTATAAGAATTGAAGAAATAAATATAGAACTATCAAAATGTGTCCTGCATTAATTTATATTAAGTCACAAATAAACACAAATATTTAATTAGATTCAACGTTTTTTTTTTTTTGTGTCTATCCACTGTTTTATATTTCTTTTTTTAAATTGTTTGTGAAGGCATTAGTTTGTTTTAAAATTACCATTTTCGTTTTACATGTTATTTTAGATGTTCATTTATTTATATATATATAATAATGTTTACTCATATTTCGTACAACAACCATTTAGAGTTTAAAGCATTATGAATAGAGTGCCTCATTCTCACATTTTCCGAAAACTGGTTTGTTTCTTACGACATTTTATAAAAGAAAAATGCTGAATTATGTACATTTAAAGAAACCTCAATACCTCGTCGCAAATGAGCTCATTTAATTCTTTGGTTTGAAAGAACTTCTAGGAAATTAAAATATATCAATTAGCAATACGAAATTCAAGCAGAATAGTTGTATTAAATGGAATAATATAATTTGTTTTTGTCTATAGTTTATGATCTTTATATAAATAGATCGAGCACATTGCTTCTTTAAAATAGAAATGATAATAAATTAGAACTCAACTGCATAAATACAGAATTATGTAAATTAATTTTCTGTACTTAAAAGAGGCCAACTTTTGGAAATATGTACACATTCGTTTGACCGGTACCCAATTATCTGTTTATTTAGATATTATTTGGCCGCTATATGAAAATCGAATTACTATATTTTTTGTATATTTTTTTTTGAGAAAATTAACCTATTCTATGTGACCAAATGCTTAGGTGGGATCTCGGGACCAGTCAATTTTTAATGGATAATGCAAAAAAATTTAGCTTTATATCACAATGGAATGCAAGCTAACCGTTAGTCTAATCGAAATAAAGATAGCTTTTTCAGATAACAGGCTTTGCAAATTCACAAATTAAAGAACAGAACAAAGTCAAAAAAATACGTACCTTACATACTTAAAATCTGCTATGTAAAATACGTATTTTCTTAAGTAAAAACACATTTTTATTGTACTAACATTATTAAAGATTTGAAAAAGTTCATTATTGTTTTGTGATTTATTCAAAATCTACAAATGATACTTGAATTTGAAATTTTCAAACAAACACCTAATATGGGCAGGAGAATATCTTTTATTTTTTAATGTCAAATCTACTTTTAGTTTTATGTATTCATAACCTTTTTTGTAGTATAATAACTTTCAACGAACTACATTATGCGGTGTGACATTGTACTGGATATAAACAAAGTATGCAAACTCGTTCGACAATTTAGACTATATTAGTACAGAAACCATAAAAGCAATTGTTCTTTTTGATATGTAGAAAGGATTTAACGAACATATCAACTCGAACATGTATGTACATATGTATATGACTCATTATCATATTGCATTTATTCTGTCATGAAAACACATTCGTTAAATTTATTCGAATTCAACATTACTGCTTTACACACTTAACAAGCGTTTTTTGTCATTCTTAGATTCAGCAGAAGAAAAAAAGATCTTGATAGTTACTATGTAAAAAAACGCCTACAGTAATTGCATTCATTCAGTTATATGTCTGTCAATTACACATTTGCGGTATTTTACAATGAACGTTTTAATTGGAGACCTATCCTGGCTTAAGACTGCTGTAGGCCTGTGAAATAGCCTGTTAGTACCAATTTAATATACATTAATTGTTATTAATTTTTGGAGCGTTTGGAATCATTTTAATCTAGACTACGTAGAAGCAAACACACATAAGGATTTCACCCTGCAATAAGGTTGATAACATTAATTTGCTGCAGCAATATTATTTTGGAACATCCTACGCAAAGATTTTGTAATCTTCATGTAGATTATAAATTTAAATAGGAGCATTGAACAATTCTTTTAAGATTCTTAAACGCACATTGCCTTTTTTGACATGTTTTCGAGGAGGAAATTCATGTACTCTGTAAATCAACAAATTGCAATTCATGTAATTGTTCCTTTATCCATTACATAAATTGTTTAGTTTATTTTGTTTGTTTGTTTTCAACTCAAAATATATTTTATAAATCTGATTTTACATCTTATTTCATATCCAATATATTTTATACACTAAAAAGGTAAATATTGTTACTCCTACTATTAAAGTGACCTGTAATAATCATACACAGATTGTACATATACACGGATAATAAAATTATGGCAATTGGTTTATTTACGATAATATCACACAGTGTACATACAAAAATAAGAATGTACAAAAAATTTACTTGTAAATATACATGCATAAACAAATCACACAATAGGGTAACAAATAGTATTGTATAAAAATAGAAATCAAAGTTATAGCACATTCAATTACGTAGTCATAATGTATAAGTAATCATCTATCAACTGTTGTCTTTTTATTAAACATAAATGAATCAAGATATATATGTTATTTAAATATTGGTAGAATAATTGAAACAAATGCATAAACATTTGATAACGTATGTACTTGAATAAAGTCAGAAGGACAATGTTTGCCTTAATTAAAAGTCAACGTATTTTCATTTAATTAATTCAAAATAAAAAATACAATATATATTTATATAAATATATACATATACAATACATTTTCAATTTATTAAAAACCTTAAATTAACATTGTTTTAAAATAGTCGAATTTAGTAAAATTTCCCCACGAAAGGGATTTGTCGTTAACAAACAGAATGGTAGGTTGCGAATAGAATCGGGTACATTTTTTATTGCATTGAACCTGCCTGGGTGATACATTATACGATCGGTTATATTTTCGTAATCGATTCCATGTAAATATAGATCCATCAATTCATAAAGGGTGGGATAGTCTCCATCTTCAAGCATTGTAAATCTAATAAAGAATATTTTTAATGTTTTTAACGATATAATTTTTGTTTGGACTTACGTTGGATAGTCTTCGCGAATGTGGTGATCTCTCTTTCCAGTCTGAAACCAAATTTAAATATGTAATCGTATTTGAATTGGTCAAGTTAATTCGTTAAAATTATCTTATGCGAACGCTATTTCAATACGTGTTAACGAAATAAAGAAATGGAGAAATCTTTCATTAAACAAACAAAAAGTGCACGATTTCAAAATATCTATTTTCAATACCAACCATAATGCTATAAACGATGTCTGCCAATTAGACATACATAGATAGATTGATCGCTTTTAAATTCAATACTGATTAAATCGTATGACAATATACCTTTCTTATTCCGTGCTCCATCCATTGCACATCAATATGTGCGTAATCTTTAAAGATGAGATGTTCGTTAATCTGAATATCGTTGGGACCGCTGCTATCGCATATACGCATATTTCATTCTAAGCAAATAAAGATATAAATTAAGATAGAATATATAATGTCAATTGAAACAATTTTGTCATTTTAACCTGCATGTTAATTTCTATTACTTTTCCAAAGAGCATTTTATCTGCTACCATAGACGTAGTATGTTATATGGTTATATGGTAAAGCAATTTATAATTTTAAATGTAAAACAATTGGCTGTATTACATTGACATTGTTTGTACTAACGTTTAAAAAACTATTCATTACTTTCGACAAAATTGTTCCCCGGTGCCATAAATTGTTATAAAGAGCCCCACACAATTGTCCAGGAATTATACAGACATGGGAATACAATATTCAGTTTCATCAAATGAGCTGAAAAAATTGCTTTAAAGAATAAATCGCAAACAAACGTTATATTATTGAAACGAAAAAATTTGATTTTTTATATGTATGTATATGTACATTTGAATGTAGAATGTATAGCCAAATGGACATATCTAAATCCGCGGTCNGAAATTTGATTTTTTATATGTATATGTACATTTGAATGTACAATACCCAAATAAACAAAGGAACATCTAAATAGCCAAATGGACATATCTAAATCCGCGGTCGTGGATCATATAAAAAATTCCGGCATCCAAATAATTATTCAAATCGAAATGGTACTACATAATGTCAATACTTATCACAATTTANAAATAAATATTCAAATCAAAATGGTAATACTACATAATGTCAATACTTATCACAATTTAAAAAAAAATGTTAATGTACCGTTTGTAAAATTTCAACATATTGAAAAATGCACATTGGAAAGAGAGCTGAGAAGAATAATACTCCGAGAGACAATGCACAGGCCCCTAATGCACTTACAGCTGCCGACTACCTCATGAATGGTAAACTCTACGTTTTCTGCTATTTAAGGAAATGTCTTTACATATTTGATGCGCGTCGTTAACCTATGTATAATTGTTGAGTCTTTCTTCAAATGAAACCAAAATTTAAAAGGACTGTGTATCTGTACATATATCGAATACATTAATTAATTATATGTTCTATTACATAAAGTGGTGTTCTGAAAAGGATTTCATCTCAANTCCCTAATGCAATGGTTTCAGGTGAATAGAAAACATGCTGTACGAGGATTATCGGTTGTGAACTAACATAAATAAATAATATAGATAGTACCGTGGGACAAATTAAGCCGTCAACACGTAGAGAAACGATTAAAAACCCCAATTTTTCAGCATCGATCCGTAACAGGCAGGTCAATCAGTATGCTGAAGATGACGACGAAGACACACGCGACATGACTGGTCGTATAAGAACCGAAGCTGGTTTTGAGGTTATTTTTCTATCATTAGAGAATGGCTGTTAATTACTAATTAAATATTTCGCAAACATATTTACAGATTGATCGTGCCTCAGCAGGTAACTGTAAATTGAACAAACAAGAAAAAGAAAGAGATAAAGAACAAGAAGATGAGTTCGGCTACACAATGGGTACACAAACTTTAAGAACATTTAAACTATGACGGATATATATTGTTTCCATGCGTTTTACAGCAAAGATCAATAAACGTTATGCCCTAATGAAAGATTTGAGAAAAGTCGAAGTTATCCGACCACCTAATGTTGACTTGGGCATTGCGCTAGCCGGTCACCGAGATCGTCGCAAAATGGCATGCTTTATCGCTGGAGTAAATCCAAATGGTCTCTTTGGAAAATGTGACATTCAACCCGGTGATGAAATATTGGAAATAAATGGAAATGTTCTCCAAAACCGATGCCATCTAAACGCTTCGGTCATATTCAAAAATATCGACGGTGAAAAACTTGTATTAATCACTACACGTCGGAAGAGTAACGACGAAGGAATATCTGTAAAACCCATTAAGAAATTTCCACCCTCTGTAGATGATGTAAGAATTACCTGGTTACTTTATTGAATGAGTGTGTTTCACATTTGTTTCTTGCAGACAAAGTTCCTTTTTGAACAATTTCCTAAAGCACGTTCTGTTACTGTGAAAAAAGAAGGGTTTCTGGGCATAATGGTCATTTATGGCAAACATGTTGAAGTTGGTAATGGTATATTTATATCCGATCTAAGGGAAGAGTCAAATGCTATGGCGGTATGTATGTTCTTAATAGCTTTAGTCCAGTCAAAAACAATAAAAATGCTTCTTTTATCACCTCAGGCCGGTATTAAAGTTGGAGACATGCTTTTAGCTGTTAATAAAGATGTTACTTTGGAAAGCAATTACGATGAGGTATCGACTCTTTTTAAGCACTAGTTTATAGTGTGTATACATAACAATATTTCATTTAGGCGGTTGCATTAATCAAGCGGGCCGAAGGAATTGTTACACTGGTGGTTTTAAGTCTCAAAACGGAAGATGCCTTAAAGGCTGAAAAGGAGGCAGCAGAGAAAAAAGACGTTAAAGTCGAACCAGAAAAGCCGCAAGATCCATCTACGGCAGAAATAAAAGAAAACAAAAAGACACTAATTGAAGTTAAAGTGGAAAAAAAGCCATTGGGCGTGATCGTCGTGGGCGGAAAAAACAATCATGTTAAGGTGGGTTTTGGAATAAGTAAGACTCAGATACATACGATTTAATGGTACCTTTTTCAGACTGGATGTGTTATAACTCATATATATTCGAACGGAGCACTTTTGGCAGATAATCGTCTAAAGGTATTAGATCACATTTTGGAAATAAATGGTCGGCAAATACATTGTGCCGATACTACAACACTGAAAGTACATCAGCTGTTCCACACGGTATATGAAAAAAATGTAACATTTCAAGTATTCAGAGCAGCACCAGAAGAAGTCGAACGTTTTAACGTGGAAATAGTTAAAAAAGTAGGAAAAGAGTTGGGATTATCGTTAGCACCTAATGAATATGGATGCACGATCTCTGAAATTGTACGTGGTTGTAATTGAACATCATACACTAATGGTAGAACTGATCTATTGATTTTACACGTTGCAGATTCCTTCGGGTTATACGGAGATTGACAATAAACTACAGCGTGGTGACATTGTTACTAAATTCAATGGAGACAATCTAAAAGAATTGTCCTTTGAGCAATGCTTTGCAATTTTTAAATCAGCAACAGGGAAAATCACCTTAGAAATCACAAGGCCAAAACCGACATGTCGCACAGAGGCCCCGAAATAATTAGTGCTTTAACTTTCACTTACAGTACAAATAAAAAATATTAAAAAACGTATTTGTTCATTAATTTTTGTGTATTGTTATTCAAGCAATTGAACTGGCATTTGAAGCGATACGGGGCCACAAATCTGCGCATTCTTTTGCGACGGGACCTGTAATAGCGGATCCCTTCATTTCGCCTTTGTTATTCACTATAACACCCGCATTATCTTCAAAATATATAAACACTCCGTCCCTCCTTCTGAATGGTTTTCTCTGACGAATTACTACAGCAGGCATTACCTAGAAAATTAATCCACTGTTTAAAAAACATTTTCAATGGTCAATGTGGTCGATCTCACCTTCTTTCTCAACTCAGGTTTACCCTTCTTAACTGTAGCGACAAACATATCACCAACACCAGCAGCTGGCAGACGATTCAATCGACCCCGGATTCCGTGAACAGCAATAACATACAGGTTCTTACCTCCTAAAATTGAAAATCGATATATTTTAAGTGACGCAGCGAATAGACACACGTTATTTGTTACCTGTATTGTCAGCGCAGTTCATGACAGCGCCTACTGGCAAACCCAGTGAAATACGGAATTTACCTCCGGCGGTTCCACCACGTCCTAAAAATAAGCATTTAACAATTAAACCACTCGAAATATATTTCAACAAACAATACGCTTTTTAATCTTATAAAATCATTATGATTGCATATAATATCAAAATATACAATAATTACCTCTTTTAGACATTTTGCTGCTTGTTTAGCTTAAATGAGGAAGTAAAAAGAAGGAAAAGTGGCAGATTCACAACCAACTTAATAATAAAGTGACAACCCAACAAGCTTTGTGATTATATATAACGCAAAAACCAAGATTGTTAGAAATTTAATGGATTGAACACAATTACATACCAAATGAATTAAGTTATCGATTGTTTTGTTAGACGTATTTATACAAAACAATCTTGAAAATATTAATTCATATTACCATCAAAAACAATTATTTGACATTTTACAATTATATTGTATAAATTAATTTTGTTATTTTAAAACTGATGTACTCAGTTTTTACGGTAAATTGTAATTCTACTTAATTGGACTTAACTGAATGTTTAAAAAATGCATAACTGGCATTTTTCGGGATCCTAATGGTAAAATATGGACGATCATATGAACTATGTCAAACTTTATTACTCTTATGTTCGATTTGACCTAAGAGCAGAATACATAGTCTTTAATCGATACCGCAAATTATTATTTCACTCCCCTCCCTCCAGAAATTGTAATTTTTTGGCTAGCTAGTTATATTTTATATTTATTATATTTATTTTATCTTATAATTT